>JABUQX010040943.1:20000-37500 GCA_015478945.1 Trachelipus rathkii | reverse complement strand
GTTGGGAAGTCGTAGAATGGGTTTGCAGATCAACATATTTTTCAATGCTACGAACGCCTTCTCTTGGGCTGTTTGCCAAACTACTTTATTCGGTTGCTTATTTTTTGTCAGGTCAGTTAACGGAGCAGCTATTGTTGAATAATTGGGTATAAAATTCCTGTAGAACCCTGTCAGTCCCAGGAATGATCTGACCCCTTTCTTGGTGCGTGGCCTCTCTGCGTCTCTGATCTTTTTTATATTATCGTCTTGTAGACCGACGACTCCTTCGGTCAGCTTATGGCCGAGAAACTCTAGGTCCTTAACGGCTATCTCGCATTTTGACGGTCTGAGAGTTGCGCCAACGTACGCCAGTCTATTCAACAATTCCCTAATTTCGATTACGTGGTCCTCCCAGGTTTCTGTATGAACGATTATGTCGTCCAAGTAACTATCTGTACTCTTCATACCCCTGAGTATTTTCCTCACGGCCCTAACTAGTGTGGCGCCTGCGTTTACCAGACCAAACGGCATCCTAAGGAATTCATAATGTCCGTCTGGCGTTACAAAAGCTGTTTTAGGTACGTCTCCACTCCTTACTGGGATTTGCCAGTAACCTTTACTGAGGTCAATCTTTGAAAAGTATTCGTCCTTCCCGAACTTTGTGAAGATCTCTTCTGTCACGGCCATCGGTTCAGGGTCGAACAACGTGACCTGGTTTAACTTCCGATAATCTGCACAAACACGATTGGATCCGTCCTTCTTTTTCACCATGACTATGGGTGATGCGTAGGGGGAATCAGACTCTCTTATCACTCCCATTTTCAGCATCTCACTGACCTCTTTTTTGAGTGTTTCTCTCAGCGCATACGGTATGGAGTACGGCTTACTCTTAATAGGGACTTGGGACGTCAAATTTATTTCGTGCTGCACAATGTCCATTTTTCCTGGTAGGTCGGTAAATACATGTTTGAATTCGCTTAATATCTCTTTTATTTCTGACCTCTTGTCTTCTTCTATTTCTGGCCCTATTTTGATATCCTTGACGCTTTCCTTAGGCGTGCAGCTTCCTAGGACAATCACGTCCTCTCCTAGATCGATGTCTTCCTTCTCACATTCTTCGAAATCGACCACACCTACGCACGCGATGTGTACGGCATCCGGCGTTTCTTCGTTCCTTTTATTGTATATCTTTAACAGGTTCGCATGATACGTCCTGACCTTCTCATTGACTTTCACCCTATAATCGTTTTCGCCAATTGTACCGACGACCTCGTAAGGTCCCTTCCACTGCATCAGTAGTTTATTACTTTCAGTGGGCAGTAATATCAATACGGAATCGCCTATTTCGAACCTTCTTTCCTTAGCGCTCCTATCGTAGTAATGTTTATAGCGATTCTGGGCCTTTTCTAATTCTGACGATGCTATCTTTAAAGTCTCCTCCAATTTTTCCCTTAACTTGAATACATAGTGATAGCTGTTCGTCACCTCATCTGGCTGCCGTTCATTAACCCAAATTTCTTTCATTATCTGCATGGGTCCTCTCACAGTTCTCCCATACAACAATTCGAAAGGCGCAAATCCGGTACTTTCTTGCGGCACCTCACGGTAAGCGAATAGTAAAGGATTTATAAATTTATTCCACCTTCTAGGTTGTTCACTACAGAGCCTTTTTAACATCCTTTTCATCGTTCCGTTGAACTTTTCCACCAGGCCGTTACATATAGGGTGATATGGACTCGTGCTTAACTGCTTCACATTTAATAACCTGGACACCTCCTTCATGCACCTCGATACAAACTGTGTCCCCAAGTCGGTCAGTATTTCATCTGGTACCCCAATTCTAGAGTACAAGTCCACCAGGGCTTCCGCAACCGTCTCTGTATCAATATTCTTTAATGGTACCGCTTCGGGGTACCTCGTGGCATAATCAACAAGAGTGAGAATATACCTATGTCCGTCCTGAGAAGATGGCACAATTGGACCCACAAGATCTACCGCCACCCTTTTAAACGGGGTCCCTATAAGTGGAACTTTCGTCAATGGCGTTTTTACCACCTTCCCTTTCGGCACCGTCTTCTGACAAATGTCGCACGAATGACAGAATCGGGATACATCCTCGTTCATCCCAGGCCAGTAGAACTCTGAGAGTACCTTATCTGTCGTCTTTTTGATCCCGAGGTGTCCTCCCATGATGCTATCGTGCGCCATAATCATTACTTCATTCCGTAATTTCTTCGGTACAACAACTTGCTCGCTCGGACCTTCTTTATCTTGTTTACACCTGTACAAGATTCCTTTCTTTACGTCGTAATACGATCGTCTTTCTTCTTTACCTTCCATCTCACTCAAGACCCTACATCTGTTCAAAGTCTCATCATCTCGCTGAAATTCAATGAACTTTTCGCGATTGATTTTGTCATCACTTGCCTGTTGAGCGTTTTCTGGCGTAATTGGCCTTTCATTGTGCGAACTACTCGCGCGCGATACATCCACTTGGTCGACGGGATGTTCTAATATATCGTTGAACTGTGTAGTTTCTTCCGACCGTGAGTCTATTGATTCGCCAGCACATGACACTATCGCTTGACTGTCAAGATGCCCCGTCATGTCACCATGAGCTTCAGCTGCTTCTCCCAGAGAACTGTTCGCTGCCCTCGCGCGCGATACCATCTCCTTATGTGCAGGATCCTCTGCATTCCTCGCTCCTGGAATATTTCCTATTATCAAGTCATATATGGCATCGTCTAGGGCTATGGCTTCCACACGACCTGTATAATATGGCGTAACGACGTCGATCATAACAACGGGTGCATCTCTGATCGTGTTGTCGATCATTAATATCTGTTTCCTCTTCCCAGTTCTCTGGTCTGCCGTCGTATATTTCTTTTTAACAATGACAGAATCACAGCCGGTGTCCCTCAATACATTCGCTGCCATACCATTAATCTTTCCGTCAACAACGGGCATCATTGAATTCAAGATGTTAGGTCTTACATTATCACTCTTTACACATGCGACTCTGACGACAGGAATCATTCTGCCGCATGCTAAAGCAATCTCGTTATTGTTGTTCACGTGTTTCATGAGGTCGGAGTCTTTATTGACACTAATATTTCCATGAGACGTTGTAATGTCAGAGGCGGTTTCCTTATCCCACTGTTTAACTTCAGCTGTTATGGCAGCAGCTGCCCTTTTGGGTCCTTCTCTCCAATTGTTGTTGGAATGGTTATTGTTATAGTTCTTGTATTGGTCGTCTCTCCTATAGGGACTGTAATTTTTACAATCAAATGCCTTGTGCCCTTTCTTCCCACACTTGAAACAAGTGGACTGATATTTGGGTCTATCGGTACCTTTAAAACTTTCGATGGTATCTTTCTTCTCTTTCTTAGAGGATTCTTCTCTACTACTCATTGATGTCAAATTTTTGTTGTGGGCCAGGAGATAGTTCTCCGCCTCTTGAGCAATGACATCTAATTTATTAACCTTCCTTTCCCGTAAAAATGTTGCCAGTTCTTTCGGGCAAGTGTTAAGAAATTGCTCAGCTACTATCAGATTGATGATATCATTAAAATCCTTATTTATCTCCGCCAGATCTGTCCATTTCATGACGTAGTTCTTTAGCCTATCTATGAATTGTATGGGCCTTTCATCATTATATGCTTTCGCACTCCTAAATTTTATTCGATAGCCATCCTCCGTCAAATTGTAGCACAGTAGAAGGGCATTCTTCAATTTATCGTAGTCTTTCGAATCTTCTTTAGGAATGCGGGAATATGCAAGTAAGGCTTTCCCTGTTAACAAGGCGCTAAGGTGAGATGCCCAATTCCTTTTGTCCCATTCATTAATCTCTGCAAATCTTTCGAAGCGTTCGAGGTAGCAGTCTATTTCATCTCTGTTGTCTGCAAAAGGAGGGAGCTTAGGCACTCTTGCCTTAACATCATTATTGTTTGCAGCTTGTTGTTGGTTATTATTGCCTGCTTGTAATTCCATTCTCCTGAGCTCTAGTTCATGCTCTCTTTGTCTTTCTTCTCTTCTCTGTCGGCTTCCCTCTGTCTATCTGCCGCTTCTCTTTCTTCTCTGGCAGCCTCTCTTTCAGCAGCTTGTCTGGTAGCTTCTCTCTCTGCTGCTTCTTTGGCAGCTTCTCTTTCAGCAGCTTGTCTGGTAGCTTCTCTCTCTGCTGCTTCTTTGGCAGCTTCTCTTTCAGCAGCTTGTCTGGTAGCTTCTCTCTCTGCTGCTTCTTTGGCAGCTTCCCTCTGTCTCTCTGCTGCTTCTTTGGCAGCTTCCCTCTGTCTCTCTGCTGCTTCAATATGTTCCTTTATAAATTCCCTTGCCTCTTTTCCCTTTAGTCCAAGATCTTGGGCGATCTTTGCTAATGCAGCACAATCCATATTAAAAAGGTAAATTTTAATAGAGGCTCACACTTTAATATCAGTATCACAAGAGTTGTCTTTACTTTGAATGACGACTGTGATATTCTTTTAGGAACTGTTCCAAATAAGACCACTGATATATTCCTTTTCTTCAGAAGCAAATTCAGACAGAGTCTTCAATTTATTGGTCTCAGTATTTCCTTTTAGAAAATATTCCGGACAGAGCCTCCAATTTATGTCACAAGATGGGGTTTCCGTCAATAACAGAGTGACATTTCCCGAGTTCGTTTATTAAACAATACAAATCAAAATAGAATAAACTGTATAAAATGTCTAGGGTATGATTCACAATGTAGTTTTCCACTTTCTCAAATACGAAGCGTAGTGAAATCTACGAAGTCTTCTGATTCCAAAATTATTCCTGAGTCGCAGATGGACTCCTCAAATATCAATGATCAATTACTCTCAGTAAGTAAATTCCTTACAATAAATAATGGTTCCTTAATCCAGATGTAAGTCGTTCTCAATGTTACTAGACTCTCCTTCAACAAGTAATAGTTCCAATAAGTCTCTCGAAGTTGTATAACTTTTCTTCAAAATGTTCTAATAAATCTCACACTGATTGCTATCTAATCTCTTACAAAATTTTCTTCTGAATAATTACTTAGACTTTCTAATCCTTGTCCAGAGAACTATATTCTTTAGTAATCTTCTAATTCAAATGATAAATATCAAATCTTAATCCTTCTCACTGCCTTAGTAGTGCTGTAAGGAATTAGAACTTCTTCAATGATAAATATCCCAAAATAATAGAAAAGTCTTCAATAGTGTAATATTCAGTTACCGATGAGATTCTCAAAAACAATCGTAGAACCAATTATGGAACCCAACATAAAATCAATTATATGATCGAGACTGGAACCAGGTAATAACTTTTTTACTTCCATTTATAACTTTCCTTCGTATCCAAGATGCAGAGTGTAGAGTTATTTTATGAATCTTTTTTCCCATAAGACAATTTTATTTTCTAAATAAAAATTGTTCTTAAAAATATTTTAAAATAAAAATCTTAATTAATTCGTCTTCAAATAAAATTTATATATAAATCTATCACTTTTGTAAATAAATGTTTCTTCAAATCCTTTCAAATATAAATAATAAATTTTCCGCTTTGACGTGTGAAGCTCATAATTTTATCTCCCATATTCCTAATGGCACAACACTCCTATACCTTCTCTAAGATGGGGTTTCCGTCTATATATATATATATATATATATATATATATATAATATATATATATATATATATATATATATATTATATATATATATATATATATATACATTTCCCGAATTCATTAATTAAACAATACAAATCAAAATAGAATAAACTGTATAAAATGTCTAGGGTATGATTCACAATGTAGTTTTCCACTTTCTTAAATACGAAGCGTAGTGAAATCTACGAAGTCTTCTGATTCCAAAATTATTCCTGAGTCGCAGATGGACTCCTCAAATATCAATGATCAATTACTCTCAGTAAGTAAATTCCTTACAATAAATAATGGTTCCTTAATCCAGATGTAAGTCGTTCTCAATGTTACTAGACTCTCCTATAGCAAGTAATAGTTCCAATAAGTCTCTCGAAGTTGTATAACTTTTCTTCAAAATGTTCTAATAAATCTCACACTGATTGCTATCTAATCTCTTACAAAATTTTCTTCTGAATAATTACTTAGACTTTCTAATCCTTGTCCAGAGAACTATATTCTTTAGTAATCTTCTAATTCAAATGATAAATATCAAATCTTAATCCTTCTCACTGCCTTAGTAGTGCTGTAAGGAATTAGAACTTCTTCAATGATAAATATCCCAAAATAATAGAAAAGTCTTCAATAGTGTAATATTCAGTTACCGATGAGATTCTCAAAAACAATCGTAGAACCAATTATGGAACCCAACATAAAACCAATTATATGATCGAGACTGGAACCCAACATAGAACCAGTTATATAATCGAGAATGGAACCAGGTAATAACTTTTTTACTTCCATTTATAACTTTCCTTCGTATCCAAGATGCAGAGTGTAGAGTTATTTTATGAATCTTTTTTCCCATAAGACAATTTTATTTTCTAAATAAAAATTGTTCTTAAAAATATTTTAAAATAAAAATCTTAATTAATTCGTCTTCAAATAAAATTTATATATAAATCTATCACTTTTGCAAATAAATGTTTCTTCAAATCCTTTCAAATATAAATAATAAATTTAGCCGTATTGATGTGTGAAGCTCATGATTTTATCTCCCATATTCCTAATAGCATAACACACGCCCCCATTAAGAAAGAAAACTGGGGCTTTTCTTTTAACAAAACACTGAGCTTCACATCCCAATCCTCGTCAGGTAATCTGAAATCTTCAGTGGAGGTTTTCTGAATCAAGTGTGTTTCCTTCAAAGGTGTTTCCTTTCCTTCTGCTAAAGCCTTATTCTTTGCTTCTAGTACAACTTTTCCAGCAATCTTACTTTTCCTTTTACCTCTCTTTTCAACTAGGTGTTTCAGAATCCCTTTCTTTTTAACTTTCCCAAGATTCAAATATTCTTTAACCTTTGACTCATCTAAGGACTTATCTTTAGGTACTTCCATAGATTCATCCTTAGCTTCGCTAGAAATATCAACCATCGAATCCTCAACCGATGCATCTATCATTTCAGGCTTCTTCACTGATTCAGTACCAATCGCAACTTCCTCCAATAAATTAGCATTCGAACTTGTAGAATGTGCAGGACTGAGACTTTGAATCTTCTTCAAAATTATTTCTACGATAGTAGAAATATCATTCCGACTCAAAGAGTCTTCTCTTTTCAGATCACTGCCTCCAATTAACTTTTCATATAAGCCTTGATAATGAAGTTTCTCCTTTCCCTAATTCCTCTATAACAGATCCTGAGATTGCTGAACTTCGTTTTCGCTGAAGTAAGTTTTCTCCTCTCATTGATCTGTTGAATGGAGACGAACTCAGATTCACATTTTCGTTTTTCAGCCGCGGTAACATTTTCGGCGGCGCATCGAGTTGCTGTAACTTCACTTCTTACTTTATCTAGTTCACTTTGGAGAGTATGCAATTTGTTCTTGAGTCCCGACATTTCAAACTTTTGAATTCGACGCTCAAATTCTTTTACTTTTCTTGAAAGGCGATCTGTCTCAGACATTGTCGACTTTTTGTCGTCCTCCAATGTTTTTATTCTCTCTTGTAAATTTTTCTTCAAGGTTTCATTTTCTTTATCCTTCTTGTTTAAGGACTCGCGTAGACTTTCGTTTTCCGCGGACAACTTGTTTATTCTTTCAGTAAGCTGAAAGGTTTTCTTATCTGCCGCTCCTTTTCGTTCTTTATTGTCCGGCAGTGGCGTACTTGCGTCTCTCGCGCCTGGAATATTACCTATCACTAGATCGTAGATAGCATCAGGTAAGGGTATCGCTTCAACGCGTCCTGAATAATAAGGCGTATCGACGTCAATGATGGCTACTGGAAAGTCTCTGATTATATTGTCAATCAGCATTACTTGCTTTCTCTTTCCAGTTAGTTGATCAGCCGAAACATATTCCCTCTTGACAATGACACAGTCGCAGCCTGCGTCTCTCAATACTTTTCTAGCAACTCCATTAATTTTTCCATCGACTACGGGCAACATATTCACTCTTCCGTTTCTATCCTTTACGCAAGCACTCCTGATAACAGGTATCGTTTTGCCACAAGCCAATGCGATCCTATTATCTTTGCCGACATATTTCATAACGTCTACACTGTCATCACATCGCCGGTTTCCAACTGTTGCTAGATTGTCAAGAGTTCGGGCTTCACTCCGCCGCGCTATGTTACCATTGTCATTTATTATGGCTTCAGTTGCTCTCTTCGAGCTTTCCCTCCAATTATTACACATGCGGCTGTCATTTTTGTGGTTCTTAGTATCTTTTATTGAAGCTCTTCTTCTGCTTCTCCAAAATCTATGTTGGCTATCTCTCTTGTAGATGGTATAGTTCCTACATTCTACAGCCCTATGTCCTTTTTTACCACATTTGAAACAAGTTAACTGCGAAATTCGCTTTTCAAAGTTGCGATTATTTCCATACGTTGCTATGGCAACAGTAGCCATCTTTGAACTTTCATTTAGTGTCTTCACTTCTCTTTCAACTTCTCTTTGTCTCTCTTCTCTTGCAGCTTCCCTTTGTCTCTCTGCTGCTTTTCTGGCAGCTTCTCTTTGTCTCTCTGCTGTTTCTCTGGCAGCTTCTCTTTCTGCTTCTCTTTGTCTCTCTGCTGCTTCTCTGGCAGCCTCTCTTTGTCTCTCTGCTGCTTCTTTAGCAGCCTCTCTTTGTCTCTCTGCTGCTTCTTTAGCAGCCTCTCTTTCAGCAGCTTGTCTGGTAGCTTCTCTCTCTGCTGCTTCTTTGGCAGCTTCTCTTTCAGCAGCTTGTCTGGTAGCTTCTCTCTCTGCTGCCTCTTTGGCAGCTTCTCTTTCAGCAGCTTGTCTGGTAGCTTCTCTCTCTGCTGCTTCTTTGGCAGCTTCCCTCTGTCTCTCTGCTGCTTCTATATGTTCCTTTATAAATTCCCTTGCCTCTTTTCCCTTTAGTCCAAGATCTTGGGCGATCTTTGCTAATGCAGCACAATCCATATTAAAAAGGTAAATTTTAATAGAGGCTCACACTTTAATATCAGTATCACAAGAGTTGTCTTTACTTTGAATGACGACTGTGATATTCTTTTAGGAACTGTTCCAAATAAGACCACTGATATATTCCTTTTCTTCAGAAGCAAATTCAGACAGAGTCTTCAATTTATTGGTCTCAGTATTTCCTTTTAGAAAATATTCCGGACAGAGCTCCCAATTTATGTCACAAGAGTGGGGTTTCAGGCGAAGTAAAGCAAGAGTGAGCATTTCCCGAGTTCGTGTCTATTAAACAAGACAATCAAAATGAATAAGACGTGATAAGAATGGTCGTAGGTATGATCACAATGTAGTTTGTCCGACGTTGCTCAAATACGAAGGCGTAGTTGAAGATCTACGAAGTCTTCTGATTCAAAATAATTCGCTGAGTAGCAGGATGACTCCGTGCAAATGATTGCGAGATGATCAAGTTACTCTCAGTAAGTAAGATTCGGGCTTAGCGAAGTAGGAAGTGGAATGGGTTGCGGCGTTGAGTCCGAGAGTGTAAGGTGCGGTTCTCGAGAGTGTGAGCTAGAGCTCTCGTGTGAGCAAGGAAGAGTGAGTGGTGCGCAGTAGAGTCGTCTCGAGAGTGGTGTGGTGAGTGAGAGCTGTGTTCTTGGCAAATGTTCTAATAAATGCTGCACAGCTGATTGCTAGTCTAATCTCTTACAAAATTGTTCTGTCTGAGATAATGAGTGAGACGTGATCTAATGCCGTGCTGCCAGGAGAAACTATATCTGTAGTAATCTGTCTGAGATTCAACTTGATAAATTCGAAGCCTGTAATCGCTTCTCCGCCTTAGTAGTGCTTAGGAATTGAGAGCTGTGCGTGCGAGAAGTGATAGAGATGATCCGCGAGGAATAAGTAGAAAAGTCTTCAATTAGTGTAATAGTGTCAGGTGTACCGATGAGATTCTCGAAAAACAAATCGTAGAACCAATTATAACGCGCGAGACAGTGAAGAAAGCGGCGAAGTTAAGTGGATCGAGACTGGAACCAACATAGAACGCAGTGTATTTTTTTTTTGTGAATCGAGGAATGGAACCAGTATAACTTTTACTTCCAGTTTATAACTTTTCTTCGTATCTAGATGCAGAGTGTAGAGTTATTTTATGAATGTGTTGTGCGCGGCATAAAGACGAATTGTGGATTTTCTAAATAAGAATTTCTGTAAAGATAGTTGTTAGAGAATGAGGAAATCTGTAGTATGCGTCTTCAAATAAAAATGTATATAATCTATCACTTTGCAGAATGAGAAGTGTTGTGCGTGGCGAAGAGTGTCCTTTCAAGATATAAATAATAATGTTGAGCCGTATTTGATGTGTGAAGCGTTGCATGAATTTTACTCCCATGAGTCCTAATTAGGCATAACGGATAGTGAGGTTTAGTAGTATAGTATAGTATATGGATGATATATATATTATTGATAGTATGTATATAACTGATATATATATATAGTATATATATATATATAGTGGGATAGTATATATAGTAATATATAAATATATATATAGTGTGTGAGTGAGTGATGATATATAATATATAGTATATATATATATATATAGTACTATATATACTTAAGATATAATATATAATATATATACCTGAGATCTGATGAAGCGCCAGGAAGGCTAGTGACTCGGATGGCATTCCTCCCAGTGTTTTGAGGTAGTGTGCTTCTGAGCTAGAATCCACTCGTCGTTCAACCTCTACCGGTTTTAATGTCTTAAATATTAATATTTTTCCTCATTGCTGGAAGCGCCCATATATTCACCCAATCCCGAAAAAAGGTAGCTGTTCTGATCCTTCAAATTATCGCCCTATAGCTCTTCATCTTGCATATATCTAAAATCTTTGAAACTTCTTAACTTACTCTCATTTTCTGGATCATCTGGAAGTCTCATTCCCTTCTTCAGATCATCAGTATGCGCTGTTCTACTGGTCTAGGTAACGGTAGCATATTTTCCTATCTTAACTGATTTATGGTCTTCTGCCCTTAGGGAGTCGTGCAGGAGTCTTCCGTGGAGGCGCTTGACATATCCAAAGCTTTGGACCAGGTATGGCACGGGTCACTGCTCTCTAAGCTCCCTTCCATTGGGTTTCATATTCTCTTTGCTTACTCTTGTCTAGTTTTTTTCTCCAATCACTCCATATCAGCACTCGTTAATGGAACGTCCTCTTCCTCCTTTCATGTTAATTGTGGTGTTCATCTAGGTTTTTGTTCTTATCTTTCCAACTTTATTTCTACTTCATCAGCGATCTCCTCAGCTGTACTTTTAACTCTGTTCACTCTTATGCCGATGACTCAACTCCCCATTCTTCTACTCATTTCAAATCTGCACCCTCGTTTACATCTAGAGGTGGCTTCTCGTCTTAGCTTTTCCAATTCTTATTCTTGCCGTTTGATGGATATCCCTGTGGGGTCAGCAGCAACCTTATAAAACTCAACTCTTTAAAAACTCAACTTCTTTAGATCTCCCTCTCAAAAACACCTCCCAACTTTCCTACTTCCTTCGACGGCTCTTACGTCTTATCTATGAATAGCATAAACATTCTTGGTCTGAAAATAAACAACAAATTGTCTTGGAAACCTCATATTACAATGGTTGCTAAGGTGGTCTCAAAGAAACTGGTAATTTTGTTCAGGTTGTGGGTATTTCTTTCCTCCGAAATGTTACTCGAGTTATAAGGGGCCTTGTTCGCCCTTATATGGAATACATTTCTCGCATTTTGGGGGGGGGGCCTCTGGCTCCCCTCTTATGTTGAACAGGGTTGAGTCTAAAGTTAAAAGACTGATAAACTGTCCCCTTCTTTCAAACTATCGCCCTATAGCTCTCATTTGCATTGTATCTAAAATCTTTGAAACTCTTCTTAATTCTCATTTCCTGGATCATCTGGAACCTCACTCCCTTCTTTCAGATCATCAATACGGCTTTCTATGCTCGAGGTCAACTAGTGACATACTTTCCTATCTAACTGATTTATGGTTTTCTGCTCTTAGGGTCTATGGGAATTATTTTTTTAAATTATTTTAAATTATTTCGCCAATAATTTTAATATTTTTGCATTGAATGAATCATGTAATAATTACAAAATTGTTTGAGGAAAATTTTATTTATTGTATAAACTTTTATTTTACTAGGTTAGAAATTATCCTATATTTTATGACTACATTTAAATAAATTTATTTTAAAACGAACATGAATTAAAAAATAATAATAATAATAATAATAATAATAATAATAATAATAATAATAATAATAATAATAATAATAATAATAATAATAATAATAATAATATAATAATAATAATAATACTCGATAATAATAATAATAATAATAATAAAATAATAATAATAATAATAATAATAATAATATAAAATAATAAATAATTTAAATTAATGATAATAAATAATAATAATAATAATAATAATAATAATAATAATAATAATAATAATAATAATAATAATAATAATAATAATAATAATAATAATAATAATAATAATAATAATAAATCATAATAATAATAATAATAATAATAATAATAATAATAATAATAATAATATAATTTAATAATAATAATAATAATAATAATTAATAATAATAAAATAAAATATAATTAATAATAATAATAATAATAATAATAATAAGTAGGGCTATATGTCTACTTTTAATATTAATATATTTATTAACAACTGTTTGGTAATGGTTTCTCACAGAAGAGGAAAGGATATCAGCAGATAAAGAGGACTCTTCCCCCCATTATTTCTTTTTTATAATTCCCTTAAAATATAGGTATAAATATTTGTAAATTTAAATTTTCTTGTTAAAAACTTAAAAACCAAGCTATATTTCAATTCCCTATTTATTATTTTTATTTCTAATAATCACAAAATTTCTCTCAAATATATATATATATATATATATATATATATATATATATATATATATATATATATATATATATAATATATATTTCTTTATTTCTATTAATAATATATATATATATATATAATATATATAATTATATATATATATTATAAATATATACTAGTATATATACTAAATATATAATATATCATAACTATATATATATATATATATATATATTATATATATTATATACTATAGTTATATAATATATATCTAGTATATATATATATATATAAAGTATTATATATATACTATATATATATATTATATATATATATATATATATATATATATATAATATATATATATATAATATATATATATATAAATATATATTATTATATATACCTATATTATATATATTATATATATATTATATATTTATATATATATATATATATGTAGTATATATAGTATATATATATATTATATATATATACATATATAGAATTATATATATATATATATATTTATATATAATATATAGATATATATATATATATAGTATATGTATATATATATATATATATATTATACATATGATTAGTATATATATATATAGATATATTATTATATATATATATAATAATATAGAGTATATTTATATATATATATATATATATATTATATAGATATATATATATATTAAAATATATATTATATATTATATATATATAATATAATTATATATTATATATATTATATATATATAATATTATATATATATATATATATATAGTAAGTATATATATATATATTATAGGTTAAAAGTCTAGAACGTGTGTACCACAGCGAAAGTTAAAGTAAGAGTGAACTTAATTATTTTGAGAAATTTATATATATATATATATTATATCCATATATATAATATATATACTACATATAATATTATATATATGATACATATAATATATACTAATATACTATATATATATATATATATATATGTATTTTATTTTATATAATATAATTATATATTTATATATATTATATATATATATATATAATATTATATATATAATAATAATATATAATATATATATATATATATATATATATATTTGTAGAAATTGATAGATCCTCGCTAGAGTAAATATTTATCAGTAGGAGGGCCTTATTGAAAAGATTAGAAGGAATCAGTTAAGAAAAATAATTACATTTACAAGTTAAATAAATATATATTCTTGAGCTTTCGTTCCTAAGCTGGAACCTCCTTCAGAAGAAGTATATTATAAACTAACATATGAAAAAAGTAAAAATTATTTAGTTATGTAATATTTTAAAGATTGGATAATTTAATTTTTTTAAAAAATTGTGTGGTGCTCAGAATATTATTTTGTATTGTGTCTATGTTATAATCACCTTTTTGTTTATTGAAATTATTTGAATTGATGATGCAGAAGGATTCAATGAATTTTCGTTTTTTTAGATTTTGTACATGTAAAATAGGTGTCATTTGGTTAATGTTAATGGAATGATTATAGGTAGAGCGATGGAGTGTCAGGGAAGAATTTTGATTGTCGTGTAGAAGGTCATGTTTGTGTTGATAAAGGCGGCGTGTAAGATCATGGGTTTCACCAATGTAAAGGGAGTTACAATCCTTGCAGGGAATTTTGTAAACACACTGGGAGAGTTCCGCTTGAGGGATGGGTTGATAAATGTGTGGTTTAAGGGTTTTTTTAAGAGGGAGGATATCAGAGGAAGTGAAATGTAAAGTTTTTGGAAAAATATTTTTAATGTGGTTGACACGTACTTCCCTTTTCTTACGTGCTTTCCGCATATGCTCTCCCTCCTACCTTCAACCTGAACTCAACTTTTTAACCTCCACTTTCAAAAACCTTTCTTATCCTTCTCACATCATCCATAAGGCCTTAAAAAGAGCAAAGAAAACATACTACAATCCTCCCATTAACCACCCCGTTAATTCTAACTCTTTCCTTCCTCTACCTCAATTTCCTCTCAACCACATTAAAAATATTTTTCCAAAAACTTTACATTTCACTTCCTCTGATATCCTCCCTCTTAAAAAAAAAAACTTAAACCACACATTTATCAACCCATCCCTCAAGCGGAACTCTCCCAGTGTGTTTACAAAATTCCCTGCAAGGATTGTAACTCCCTTTACATTGGTGAAACCCATGATCTTACACGCCGCCTTTATCAACACAAACATGACCTTCTACACGACAATCAAAATTCTTCCCTGACACTCCATCGCTCTACCTATAATCATTCCATTAACATTAACCAAATGACACCTATTTTACATGTACAAAATCTAAAAAAACGAAAATTCATTGAATCCTTCTGCATCATCAATTCAAATAATTTCAATAAACAAAAAGGTGATTATAACATAGACACAATACAAAATAATATTCTGAGCACCACACAATTTTTTAAAAAAATTAAATTATCCAATCTTTAAAATATTACATAACTAAATAATTTTTACTTTTTCATATGTTAGTTTATAATATACTTCTTCTGAAGGAGGTTCCAGCTTAGGAACGAAAGCTCAAGAATATATATTTATTTAACTTGTAAATGTAATTATTTTTCTTAACTGATTCCTTCTAATCTTTTCAATAAGGCCCTCCTACTGATATATATATATATATATATATATATATATACTATATATATATATATATATATTTATAATATAATAACAAAGGTACTATATATATATATATATATTTATATCTCTTTATATAATATACATATATATATATATATATATATATATATATATATATATATATATATATATATATATATATATATATATATATATATATATATATATATATATATATATAATTATTATAATATTGCTATATACACACATCTATATAAAATTATATATTATATATTATATAATATTATATATAATATATATAATATATATATATTAAATATATATATATATATATACTATATATATATATATATATATATATATATATATATTTGTTAGTGGATCTATAAAAATAAATTATTTAACTGATTTGGTATTTTATCTGAATCTATAATATATAATCTATCCATTCACCATTTATAACTTTATTATATATATATATATATATATATATATATATATATAAATAAGATTGAATTTATTAACCATAGTCTAGACTTTAATAAATAATTTTGCCACGTAACCAAGGTTTAGGAATGACCAATCTTTCTAAATTATTCACAAATGAAATGCTGTACCTCGTAATAAGTATATTCCACAGACTCAAGTAAAAGTAATAGCTAAATTACTAATTTACCTAATATATTTTTTCATATAAATACATAACCTAATTTATTTCGAAAGTGTTATGATGTATCAAATAATTTTGCATTTTAATAAATTTCTTCGATTGTGTTTATGAGAGTGAATTGTCATTGTGTGCTCTTAAATAATGGTATTTACGCAATAATTGTTTCAATAATCTTATTATGCTATATTGCCATTAACATTATCATATAGTCTCATATAAGTTATTATTTGAAAACAACTATATTACCCTACTACTTTTATATTATAAAAATAAAGGTAATATAGAGAATATGTTGACATTATTATGACTAATCCAGTAATAAAAATCTTAACACTGTACGACCGCATGAAATTTCCACCGTTGTAGTCTGAATGAAGCCTATAGAAATTTCGATTTACTTTTGTATAAATATAGTTCTCTAAGAGATCATTCAATTCTCCTGCTGTTATAACAGGTGATTCTTGTTATGGATATTGGAGATATTCTAGATCTTGCAGAGGTTATTCAATATCATGAGAATCAACTTTTCCCTCTGAGTCAAGTGAAAAAGATTTAAAATCATCGGGAATATGAAGGTCCTCTCCATGGAACACTAGACGCGAACTTGGGGAAATATTTATCATGTTGAACATTCCATTTTCTCTTATTTTTCTCTTTTATGAGAGGAACCTTTTAATAAATTTCTTCCTAAGTTCTACATGAGGAATCAAGACTATGTTTTCAAGCACGCGATTCAATATCCTTGTCGTCATGCTACGATAACGGCAATGGAAGTAGTCAAGAAAAATAATTGAAGTTCTTACCACGTTATCTGTACTTGAACTTTAAAATATTTTCTCTTCGTTCCAGTGATGATTTGTGCAAAAATTCTACATCATATTCGGGGGGGAGGGGGTTTCAACCTTATTCCTAATCACCAATTTAACCACCAAACAAAACAAAGAGAGAGTAATCCATTTTAACACTTAGCTATTGACCGTTTATGGATAGAAACATTACTACGTCACAAACATAACAAACGTTTTCAGGCTTATTCACATACGAATAAAGCATACTTTTATCATCACACAAATTCAATAATCAATTTCTAATAAAAAACGAAGACCTTTACAAAACTGTTAAACTTTTAACTCACTTCAATTAAATTCAATTAATCAACTCAGAAAGTTTACAGTTCCTAAATATACAATATGTTTATTATAAATTATATTCATTACAAAACCTCATTATTACTTATCAAATATAAA
>JABUQX010040942.1:0-25584 GCA_015478945.1 Trachelipus rathkii | reverse complement strand
GAGCCTTTAAACCTACCATTTGATGGACTTCATACGGAACGAATCTAACATGACTTTCCGTCCAGCATTCTTCCTCCACAGGTAAAGGGAGTCCAGTTCTTAATTCATGTGCCTTTTTCAGGATATTTTCACAAGGAGTCAAGTTCGTTTCCGTATGCGTTGTATGATTATAAACTAACAAAACCTGTGACAACTCTTCATCCCATTTATTTGACTTCTTTACTGACATTCTCAATACTGACTCAGGGTGCGATTTACCCGCTCGACCGCACC
This sequence comes from Trachelipus rathkii, assembly GCA_015478945.1. Taxonomy (NCBI): domain Eukaryota; kingdom Metazoa; phylum Arthropoda; class Malacostraca; order Isopoda; family Trachelipodidae; genus Trachelipus; species Trachelipus rathkii. The sequence continues at coordinate 25,311 of JABUQX010040942.1, read as the reverse complement.
GTTAGAAGATGGTGTATACGGGGTTGTTAGTACATGTTTTATTTGTTGTCTCTTTAAGAGCTCCTCGAACTCGGTCCAATAATTCCTCCGTTATCAGTAAGAACCGCTCGGAACTTTTGCAAAAATGTTCAGTATCCGATGTTGAACGCATGCCGACGTTGTTACTTTGTTTTTTCTTATGAACAGCCAGCCACCCACTCGTGAAATGATCACCATCACCTGCATATGTTCCCCTGTTGACACGATTGGATCAAATCCATTTCGCCACTAATCAAATAGGTCTTGAAAGTTCCGATTTTTTAGATGTGGGCGGAACACTAAGAATATTCGATATTTTACACGCTTGAACACTTGTACAAGTATGGTAATATCAGGATACAGATATAGTTATCTTCTGTGCCATACCCGTTATTAACAACGAATGATTTTGCTCCCAATATGGGCAAAACATTCCCAATGGCCTTAATAGCCACCTCAGTTAAATAAGTTTTGGGGACAATGAGAGCGAATTCTCCCTGTAGAGAACTCTCTATACAAACGATCATTTATAAAAATATTATTAACTACGTATTCACAAACATTATTATTATAAACGGCAATTTTCTTACGATGGCATTCTTTAATCGTCTCAACGTATAATCAGATTTTTGCAATTTGTCAATATCGTCATACTCGATTTCTAAAGGATCGATTATATTATCTGAATCGATTATTATATGATGAATTTTTGGATCATCTGGTATCTCAGTCTCTACCTCCCCACCGGTATTTTGGTTACTCAGGGGAACTACTTTGTCAACCAATGGTGGTATTTTCTCAGCTTTAACTTCCTCCTCCATTGACTCATCCAACAAAATCCTTTCCTCAAATTTTTCGGATGTTACCATGTTAGCACTGATCACTTCTTCCTCTTTATTTAGCGGCTGCATTGGAAGGCCCACTAGGAGATTGTAATGGACTCCTCCACGGCACAAAGATGAAAATACTAATTTCTCTGTATCGTATCCAAATTTTAAGGGTATTCGTTCCCCGTATACATCCATACCTGTCTTTGTAAATTCGAATGCCCAATATGGCAGTTATTGGAAATTGACCCGCCTGCTTCAATTATGCTGTAACCTTGGTCTATTTGCTTGATCCTTCCCCGCGGGTAACCCATATACATTCCTATTTTCCAACAACTCTTTTGCAACTTCCTGTCTTACTTTTAAATGATGTTCCATCGACCCATACAACCCTACCGAAAAAGCCTGGAAAAGCAAATCTCCTCCTCCAGGAATCTTAATTTCTGAAAACCCCCCGGATGGCGTCTACTAGCAATGTTTCATACTCTTCGGATGGTCTTCCTACAGGAATTGACAAAGATTCAGCCACGACGTTTCTTTCCCTGATTTAGTACGCAACTCTAATCAAATGTCGTTAATTTTCTCAGCGTGCGAGCTTACCGAGCATTACCAATGGCATACTGGCAAAATATAAAAGTGCTGATGGTCAGTAAAAATGACCACTCTTATTCCATAAGAAAGGTTTATTGCCTCACAGCCCAGTGCGCTTAAGCGCTTACCTCTTTTCCTTGTAGTGTAGCGTTGTTCAGCTTTTATTGAAACTTGTTGACATAAAGCGATTCAGGACTTTCGCACCAGATTAGATGTCTGAGCGAGACACGCCCCTGCCGACATCAGAGGCATCCACATATCAATACAAGGGTGCTCGCTTCTCTGACGCACTCTGGGTACGACAGGATCTGTGGCGATGTAAGTGCTTCCTTTAATGCCTCAAACGCTCTCTGACAAGGCTCGGTCCATTTCAGAGTCTTGTTACTCAACAAGGCAAAAAGGGGTTGCAATTTCTAGCAAGTGCCGCAATTTTACTATAGAAGTGAACCATTCAGAAATTGCCTCAATTTACGAACGTGGTTGGTACGGGAAATGCATAATACCTTGTAAAATTATTTCTTAACGAACCATTCCATGTTCGAGACTCGGTGTCCTAAATATTGTACTTCTTTTCGGAGGAGGAAAGTCTTTGCTGGTTTGATCTTAAAGCCAGCTTCTTCAAAAGCAGATAGAACCTTTTCCAATATCTCTAGATGTTCTTCGAAGGTTTCGCTTATAATCAGGACATCATCCAAATATACCATGCACTCATTCCAAGGTATATGTGCTAAAATATATCCCGCGCTGAAACGTTGCAGGGCCGTTTTTCACCCCAAACGGCATTTGCAAGAACTCCCAATGTGACAAGGGAGTCGTAAAAGCAGTCTTCTCAATGCTGGTCTCTTCCATCTCAACCTGATAATATCCTTTTATTAAGTCTATCGTTGTAAAGAACTTCATACCCTTGAGACTGAACAACATGTCGATCGGTAATGGGAAAGAATCGGTTTTCGTAACATCATTGAGCTTACGGTAGTCAATACATAATCGTAATTTGCCATCAGGTTTCCTCACAGGAACCACGGGAGCAGAATATGGTGATTTACTTGGCCTAATAATATCTTGCTCCAACAGCTCTCTACATTTCTGCTCGATTTCCTGAGCCAACGGTCCTTGAAATCGACGAACCGGTAATCTAACGGGACGTTGACTCTCTACTTCAATAGTATGAGAAATGTTGGTAGCCACCCCAACATCGTGGTCACCAAAACTTAGAGCTGCTTGATGATGCAACAATACATTCAAGAGACTTTGTTGCTGTTCTGAGTCGATATCTAACCTAAATGCTTTGCTTAAATTTTCAGGATTCCATTCCATATATTCGTTAGGACTCTGCTCATCCAACTCTACTACATTGACAGTGGGATCCTCCACTGTAACTTCTTCCAACCTACCTACAATAGATCCTTTCTTTAATCGCCGTATTTGGTCACTATCATTTCGCAAAATTATCAAAGCTCTGTCACCAGAAAAATCCATTAACATAACAATTTTATCCGTTTTGGCAACCTCGCCCTCCTTCCAACCATGGACAGGTTGCTTCATTAGTCTATTTCTTTTCTTTTCCACTTCTTGGTGTTCTTTTACCTTTTTGGTCCTAAATTTACCGCCTCAACTAATGCACAGTTCTTCCCTGGGCAATCCCTTCTCATGTCCACTGCTACGCTTTGTACATAATTTCACGCCTGCTGACTATTCCTATGACAAATCCCGTTCAACAGATGTTCCTGCTTAAGATTCAGTATCCAAAACCAATCATACTCAGATTATGTTGGCTGGACACAACAAAGCGACTCGGCTTCAGGACATAATTAGTGGAAAACTTATTGTCTTGTTAACTTTCCTAACACGGGAAACCTAACAATTACCTAAACCCAGTAACCCCTCCTAAACGCGGTGGGAAAAAAATAGGGCCTGAACTTTCTTATCCATAGAAAATTGAAAACAACCCCGCGATATCAAACTTACCTCCGCCAATCCTCACAGGGGGTGTTCTACACAAACGCTGCGGCGGAGTCCGAAGATGCAGATAACGTCTCCCAATGGTCCAGATTGTCCACGAGCTTCACTTGCACAATAAAGGTCATTCCTGGGAAAGCTTTATAATATATATCGATATGGTTTCTGTGCCATCATCCTGTTCATTTTTTTTTCTCTATTCACTTCCCCAGAGAGATTTTCTTTTCTCTCAGTATTAGTTTCTAATCTAACAGGTTGATCTACTCTAACCGAATATTTTCTATTTTTGTTTTACCCTCTGTTCCATTTTTTCTATGTGCCAGGTCGCAGTCACTGGTGTTCTATGGCCTAAGATGTCGATTCGGGAAATCTGCCTACCTGGTGCTTGGATACTGGTTGACCACAGATTTTGCGGATCAACAATTCCCCTGCGAGGATTTTCTCGGTGACTTCCAGGAATCCTTCTCTTCTATAGTGATCCCCCATATGAAACCATTTCATTTATTACTCTGCTGCTGGTGGTTCGCTGTTCGTCTTGCCTCGACATGAAGCCTTCAGCAGAGACCTTCGTTTCGTCGTCCACCCGAACGCTGTGTTACAGGTCCTCTTACCTAAATGAACCCCTTGGCAATAGACAGTTTATTTGGCGTTTCGGCAGTCCTATCCCCTATTGGGCAATTCCACCCTGTGATCCTTACTTCCTTGCATCTCAACACCACCGTTTTTGCTCCAAATTAACATCCTCCAATCAAATAGGGCCTCTCTTGCCACAATACTGCACAAGTCCGAGCTCCAACAAATCACCATGGTGACCCCTATTCTTTCTGCACATTGACTGCAGATGGAACTGAATACCATATCGTTTTCTTTTGTTTCGCTGTTGATAAAAATAGCCTTGACCTGAATCTTTGTCCATTCTTAATTTCTCTCGATGGGAATGTTTGTTTCCTGGCCTGGTGACAATCTGGCGTGATGGAAATTTGTTAATATGTCTGACCGGTAACTTCCTGGAACAGACCGGCAGCGTCCTGGAACCTCTCCCGAATAGTACCCTCAGCCTGGCGCGACATTGCATTGTGGTCTAAACGAGCCACTCCTTCAATTTACCATACGTGTGGGCACTTGTTGCATTTGCGAATGGATGGAACATTGTAAAGATCGTTGTTTTTAAGTCCACAATTCGTATACTTGATTTCTTCCTGGCTTGTCCCCCATATACACTTATCAACCGCACAATCACCATTGTTCCCAGGAATCCGGAAAAACCCTGAGTAATTTCTACTCCCATCAACGAACGAGTCTTCAACCCTGATCTTAACAGTCTCTGGCACGCTATCCATAAACTTTTCTCTGACGATAGGCATTTTTCCTTACTTCATTTCCAGGGAATGCTCTTTGTGCCAACCCCAACAATCGCAAAGCAAGGTGGAACATACTTCCACATCTTGCTTTTAGCTCTATTTTAAACTCAGCGGCTCAGAGTGTCTTCTCTTCAATTGTTCCTGAACCACTGCAAGAGGTTTGGAATTACTAATCCATATCGGGCCGATGTTGATTGCCACCACGATTAAGCTTCAAGCAGAGCCCTGAGATACTCCCCAACAAACCAACCCATACTCTCTACTGCATCCGATACCTGTGTTTCTTTTTCACCCCTCCAAAATTAGTACTGATTCAAGCTATCAAGGAATGCGGACATGGGTCCTCACCCGTCTCCAATCTAAAAACTTCCCTGGTGGTAGTTTCACTTTCTTGGCTCTCGTTCTCGACCCCTTGAGGCCACTCAAACGTGTTTTCATTTTAATCCATCATGTTTCGCTATTCTTCTGTTTTGAGAATTCCATCAGGAATTCTAGGAATCCACCTCGTACCATTGACTAGACCCGGGACCTCCATTCTGACCTTATTTTTGTCTTCTCATTTTCTGGTTGGTTTGATAGGTGTGAACATCATCATTCAATGGAGTATTTCCTTTCATCTTTCCCTGACTGTCTCAATCACCAAATTCATCCATACCGCTCCGCGTCATGCTAATTGTTGTTGGGTGCAACCATAGTCGGCTTAGCTTTACTACAATCCACGGCAGACTAGTCTTCTCTCAGCACAGAACAAACTACGCTCTGCACCACTTATGTGTTAGTTTTTCACTTTCCCACCACAATAGATAAATTGGTTTACTCACCAGCCTTCAATCGGGGTGTAGTTCTGCAATTCTCTGGAAGAGCCCAGCCCTGGGAATCAATGTCGCTCCTCGAAGTCTGCGCGATCTTATTGTCGTCGATCGATATTACACATCAATCCCTATTATTGAAATCGCAGCTGAAAAATTATTTGCTAGAGAGTAATAGTAAAATTTTGTTCGGTTAATTAAGCCAATTTAAAAATTGATCTTTCTTTCTTGTCTAAATAATCTTGAATAGTTACTCTCCTCTCTTTACTTCGCTTCTGGTTCGGCCCGTTTGTGTGTTTTTTTTTATTACTTGAAAGTTGTTCTTTTCCGCTTCTTTTCTTACTTTTACTTTCCCTCTTCAACCCGGAGCCACTTCCTGCACTAATTCCTATAAAAAAAATTACAATGCGCTAAAAATATTTTCTCTACAACTCTTATATCAAGATGTCATGATTACAATATGTCAATTATTAATTAATAGCAATGAGATGATCTACAGCGAATGCCAAACACCTTGTTATTTCAACTTACTCGACGCCACCAACGGGCTAACTGATTACTCAAAAACATTTTGATAAAAAAAATTTGTTATAGTTTAACCCAATCTTTATCTCCCTTATCATTATCCTCATATCTAGTTATTATTATTATTACAAAGTGATTATAGTACATTATATATATTCTGTATCACAATATATAAAAAAATAATGATTTATAAAGAATAAATGAACGCATAAAGATAATTAATATATAATTGTTATGGGTTAAAATTTTCTCATTTGGTATTATACAAAATATTTGCTTGCAATTAATATTGCCCAACAAACCGTGAGTGATGATGAAATAAAAACGAACAGAGGCGCCCGGATAGAAATGAAGAATGATGGTGTGAAGATTGAAAAGATGAGGTAACCTTGAATCTGGAACTGCGGGTACCTTTTGTCAGATTCCTTTTAATAGACTTTATGGTATAGCACGACACCAAGAATGAGAATTAATTGATAATCAATTAATAGAATAATAATTATAATAATTTTAATAACTAATTTATAAAAATAATATAATAAATAATAACTAATTAAAATTATAATAATAATAATAAAATAATAATAATAATAATAATATAATAATAATAATATAATATTAATAATTATAATAATAATAATAATAATAATAATAATAACTAATTATAATTACTTACAAGCAACAATTCTGTACTTTCTTTGTACTCTTTAACGGGGAAAACCACAATTATTTATTGTTTACCCTTACATGGATCATGACAGATGTGTGGACTTTTACTTGCCGAATGAAAAAGAAGACTAGTCCCGTTACTTCGCTGATGTTAGAGAAAATTTTAGTCTCCTGGTGATAAACCAAAAGAAGTGCAGAAATTTCGCGACAAATCTGATTCTTAATTGGTTCCTCAACCCGTTCCTGTCAATAAAATTTGGATTTAATAACCATCATACCTTAGTTTATCTCATCAATAACAATTTGCATTATATCATCATCAAGGAAGTTTCTTTTCTTCCATATAACATATTCCTTACTCTTACCCTTTTATAAGTGTCTAGAGGTTTTCTTTCTCGTCTCTCAATCTCCTTCCTTGTTTATTGAAATTTCTCGTTTAGTTTATTATTCTTGTGCTTATTCTGTTTTTCTTTTTATCGTCTTTGTTTGTTTTGTTTTTATTTTTAACTAATATTTCCAATTTTACGTTACTGAAAGAGATGGGAAGAAAAGAATAATTTGAAAACCATCTTTAATATACTATCATATAGCCGGGCGGGTGACTTGACCACTTTAGTATAACTTCGTCTCCCGACTCTTCCTTATGATGACTTTGAATCTTTTTTTTTGAAAAAATAAAGGAACCAGAGTAGGCCATTAAGCACACAAAAAAATAATACAGTAATACTAATAAAATAATATAATTAAAATTTTATTTACGCTCCCAGTCCCACCCCGACCCTTGGAGGGGTGAATCCCCGGACCATCCCCGTAATTCCTCCCGTTTTCATATTAAATTCCAATTTGATATTTTAAATTAATTACAAATAATAATTATTTATCTAATTAGAATCAGCGTACAATGGTTAGTAAAATGTGGCAAGAGCGATTAAACATTAAATTAAAAAACTGGCTATTTTCAGTTGTTATATTACATCAAGTGTCACGCTGACACGCACACACACATACACACACACACACACCATCTACACACACAACATCCAACGACAAACCTACCACACCACACACACACACACACATCACTTACACACAAACACACAACAATCACACTATACCACTTATCACACATAACTACACATCTCTTTATCAATAAATAATATATAAACAAAAAATAAATAACAAGAAACAAGGCGTAATAATTGAAAGAAAAGCTATAGGATTTTCGTCTTTTTTAAAGATGTAAAAATCAACGTAATAATAAAAAAGATCAAAAATAATTAATAACACATCTTTTAATTTTATTGTTGTGATTTATTATAAGTAAAATAATAATTCAAATAGTATTAACTCTCAGATGGTATGCCAGACAAAATAAATAATCAGATAATATATATATAATAATACCTAATATACTCTACATATAATTTATATATTATAATAGAAAAGATAATCCAAATTATAGTAAGTGAGATAATAATAATAATAAGAATAAAATTCAAATGCAAAACAAAATTCTACCCTTTGCACCTAAAATCATATTATAGTAATATAACTGGATCATAATAAAGTTCATTTATATAAAAAGATAATATAATTAATAATAAGTATATGAAATATATCAATCACACTAATAAATATGAGTATATAATAATTATACATAACACACTCATAATTATAATAATAATATAATGATATTTTAATGAACTCACACATAACAATACTATTATATATAGTGTAAATCTTAATGTTATCGCATCAATAAATAAAAATATTACCAGCTGTCCTATATATATAAATAGTATACTATATATATACTAATACTATACTCTGTTTATATAAGCAATTGTATACAGAAATCATCCGTCATTAAATTGAAATATTTCTGCTAAAATTTCCACTCTTTTTCTTATTCCAAACTGATATTTATACATTACAGCTTATCAATTACTTTTTTGGCATGGCACTAATGTTTATATAAACTGTAACATACAATTATGGATAGTATATATACTTCATAAGAAGTTAAAAAAAGCTAAACTAGTAATTAGTTTTGTTTTTATACAATAATAAAAAGTAAAATAATATATTAAATACATTTTTGAATAATGACAATTCTAAATATATTAAATTATTATAATAGTACCCATATTTATAAGAGTAAGGGAGACCAAGTACTCACTACAATATATATATCTGTATTTATATTATATGGTGTGTTGGAAAGAATAGTGCTATTGTTTATATAACATGATAGAAAACTCTTATATTGCCCTTAACTGGAGAGATGTGATTCTATACAAAATGGGCCAAAACGACAAATCACTCCTAGTTCCGAGACTCATGAATAGAGTTTATGACAAGGTCATGGCCTCGCCAGTGGCTCACCTAAAGGATTAAATCTTGATACATTGAATGCCACTCACAGCTGCCACCACCTTCTCCTTCCCTCTGAGGAATACACTACAGATTCACGACCGGCGGCTGGTACCGTCCCTAAGAATGGCATCTCGCCCGATCGTCACATTCAATATTTCACGATCTAACTGGCCATTTTTGGGTAGCTTTTAACAGTTTGAATATATTAATAATTATATCTAATGAGATTCTTTTTAGCTTAATCTAAAACATTCAGAGAGCGATACTCATAAAAGGTACAGCTATGGAGAGGGTACACCGCGTGCAGACCCTACATACACAACGCGCCCTTTACCACTCAAAATAAAGTAAACTAAGTAAGCTGTACAGGACATCACACAAACTGCTCGAATATCCAGAAGAGCACAGTCAAACTCACATATGAGACTATATACTATATATATATATATATATATATAATACTACTGACATAGCTATATGATATAATATAAATATGAATATTAAATATAAATATATTTTATATTGACTACATATATTACCCCATGAGTATATAGTAATATAATATATATAGTATATATATATATATAAGTCTATAACAATGAGAATCAATATTAACCAACTCGTGTTGCAATAAATACACATAATATAAAATAAAATAATCTAATTAGTTATAATAACTATAGTATAAGATAAATTTAAGTTAAATTATAAGTAATGGTCAATAATATGGAGTAATTCCCTCATACCCCATTACATAAACGTAAATTCACTATAAACGAACTCATGCGGCTTACGTGGAATATAATAGTATTCAGTAATAGTTATCATAAGCCTTAGTTATATATATTATATTGTATATATAATTGGTAAAGATATAAAAATATATTTTAATATAGAAATTCAGCAAATAAATTAAAAGTGATAATAATAATTAAAAAAAGAGGTTTTTTTTATCTATTATACACCTCATTAACCTATCTTGTAGTGAGCTTCAATTCCAATATACCTTTATATAATTATTATATTATAATATATTAAAACATAATATATAGTACATTGATATTATGAAATTATATTATTTGTATAATTTTATTTTTATGACCATTACCAACTTACCTCACCCCTTATATTATAGTAGTAAAAGTAGGTGACACAACCCCGCAAATTACTGAGATGTATTATAGTAGTATGATTATATATATATAATATATATTATTGTGATTGGATATATAGATAGCAAATAAATAATATATTGTAATATATTTAAATTTAAATATTAATATATATGATAAATACGTTTTTGGGTCTCACTGACACCCCTTTATATTTTTTACGCGTAACGAATAAAATTAATGTTTTATATTTTTAAATGTGGCTGTTTCAAATTTTCTGCAACCATTAAATCTAATATAAAACAAGATAGATTTAGAAAAACACACTCAAAACTTACGTTTTAGAGCACTTAGAGAACGGAAAAGGTATTTTCTAAAAGGGTATAAAATCTTATTTATCTTTTTATAATAGAAACTTAAATATCAACTAGTTAAATGGACGACATTTGACAGTTTATTTCCATCAACTAAACTAAAATTTTTAAAAGTTCCATTTTTTCTAGTTGTATTTGTATCAGATACTGTCTCAGAAATTCCCGTCTCTTTCAAACTCCAGAAAATCAGAGCTCTTATATTTCACCCTAGAAAATATAAGTCCCCCTATAATAAATATCTAATAAATATATATATATTAATAGTAATAACTATAAATATAATAATATAATCATAGTATTTATATTATATATATATAAATAAGCATATAATAATAACTCGCCTGTATAGTATATATAATATATATATATATAATATAATATATTAATAATATAGTATTATAATAATTAATATATAATATAACCCGTATTAATTAATATAGTCTCAAAATTTACAAACTGACTATTTGTAAAAATAAAAAATTAAAAATAATCGAAAAATTTCGATAGTTTATAATTAATAGTGCCAATAGCAAATACGAACTATCGGATAGTTCTAATCTACTAATATTTAACTATATATATATAAAATATATAGATCTAACCTATATATATAATAAATATATTATATAATATAATTTAATTAATATATATATATTTACTTAATATATTCGTATATATACTCATATATTTAAAATTAAATTATAAGTATATATGTATATATATATTTACCTATTAATAAAGTATATATAAATATAATTATATAATATAATAGTTAATATAATAGCATAAATATATAATACCTAGCATACTAGTATATTAAACTACGTTATGTAAGACGAAGTATAAAATTATATGCTGTTAATACTAAGAACAATCAGCTGTTACTGTTATAAATAAATAATAGTGAATATATATTATAAAATAATAATATATAATATATAGTATATATAGTAATAGTATATATATAAGGTAAATAAGTACCTATATTAAATTATATAATATAAGGAATCGTTATAGTATAAAATGAGTTTTAAATATTTTCTAAACAAGATAAATTTCGCTAGTTTTTTTTTTAACATTTCTTCTTCTTTTTCAGGAAAACAGTTAAAGCAATACATTATTCCGCCGCCTTTTCAAATTGTCAAAAACTTTAAATTCAACTTACTTATTAATATATATATATAAATATATATAATTATATTATAATATTTATATATATATATATATATAATAATATTTATATATACTATTACTATAATATATATATCAATATATATATTACCAAAAGAACATAAATATATATATATATATATATAATTAAAAATCACTAATAATATAAATTAAATTAAAAAATTTATTATATATAATGTGCTGTGTGTGTAAAAGTGATGCGGGCTCTTAAGCCCAGCCCAACACCCCGCGTGTTGCACGAGCCACCGATGAGAAAATAATTAGTATGTATTACTCAATTTTTTAGTTTTTAGTTGAACTTTAAAATATTGACGAAATAAGATATTTAAGAAAGATTGAACTTAATGAAAAGCACATCACCCGACCCACCCTGTATGAGAGAAGAGAGTATTGGTTCCTAGATGACCCTCTGTCTGATTGAGTGATGCATAAGAATAGAGAGAACACTTACTTGAGAGACAGAGCACGCCAAGGTCGATAACATTTTCGAAAGATGTGGCCATATATATAATTAACCTCATATAAATTTTGATATGCTGATAAATACCATAATGTTTATAATAAATTAAAAATAATAATAACCAATAATATATATAATACATAATGAATCAATAAACTTAAAAAATCTTACCAAAGATTAGAAACTTCATTATGTAAAGCAAGAGGTGTAAATAGAGATAAAGTATATATAACACTCTCGCCTACCGAGGAGTATAAATATTAAGAAGGTTTCCCTCTCCTGTAATAAAGCAATCAATTATTTTGATCCTTTCTAATCTAATTTCAACCAATTTCCTTAAATATAAAAGAATTAAAAATTTCATATTTCACAAAATTAACCAATTAAAAGCAGTTAACTCAGAAGGAGTACTAAAGACGCCCTATACTTGTATCTGAATAAGTCTGTGACAGAATAACTATTTTTATAAAGTCAGAGAAAATACCCCCTACCTAAAAGAAAGTATTCCATTATCCACAATTACACCATTATAGATCTACACCAATTGTAGAATTTATATACACATCAAATAAAAGAAAAAACTACTATTACATGTTTAATCTGGATATGATTAACTAATTAAAATACGTATGATAATGAAACATTAAACTCGAAGATTGGATGAAACTGCCTTTGAGCTCCAAACCAGCTTGTATACAAACCCCTTAGAAGATGAAAATTAGCGAATAAAACTTTGGTTTGTAGCGAAGATCTTAACTGACTAAAAGTTGCAATTTTGCTTTTTGTAAAATCAAGGATACATACGCCGTCTTATCGCGACTATTAAAATACCTTATTCTTAAAACATAATCTTTTTTCACAGTTTGCAACTATGTTGGTGCAAAAGACATAATATATACATAAAGAATTAACATTCGATTATATACTTAATACTAACCTAAATACTGACCGGTAAATACATCAAATACGTTGATATTTAGTTTAACCCTAATAAGTTAATACATATATCGTAAATTGAGGAAATATCTTAGCATATATATATTTTATAAAATATAGGATATATTATATTAAAAATACTACAACTAGTAGTGTATATATATAGTAATTACCAAATTGACTCTTCGCTATAGATTGTTTACCACTCCTAGCGACTCTGCCAAATATATTTAAATATGTCAAAAAATTTTACCCTATGAAATTATTTTTAACTGTGGTTATAATATAATTGAGACCCAAATAAATATTTAATAATTTTATTTATACTATATATATAATATAGTATAAAAATAATAATATTATTTACCTACCCTAAAGGCACAAAAGGCGTAATATAAAAATGTTCACTATAGCTACTGATTCCAGTTCACCTAATATGTCCTTCTACTCTTAATGAAACGCTAACATGTTATTGAGCTTTATCCTATATTTTCTTATTAGCGTACAAACACTCTTATGCAAGTGTTCGAGGAAGATAGTCTGAATCCAACTCACTCGCACTACCCCACCAGTCTCCATTTACGACGCTTCAATTCGCTTAAGCACAGGGAATAACTAAGTTCTACATAACACCATTTTGTGTAGACAGTTAGCTAACTCCAGCTTTTCGTTGTGGTTAGTTATCTCTTCTAATCTAGCCACTTCTGTCTGTGGAATTTCTCTTCCATCTTCGTGTTTCCTACTGAATGTTAATCTCCTTTAATTTAAGGCCGGTCTTAGTCATTATAGCGAAAGTCTGCGATTAACGATTGACGACCAATTCAAATGTTATTAGCACTCCTTCTTGAAAATGGCTCTGCCCATGAGTGGTGATGCTTTGCTATGCTTAATATAATTTATATATAATATATATATATTATAATATGTAATATCATATATTATGTAACTTCAGCTTTTTGGAGAATGTTGTATAGGTATAATATATATAATATCACTATATATAGCTTATAGCACCGTACCGTACCCTCTAGTATGAAATAACGATATTTAATTATACCTATATATACCTAGTGCACGCATAATCCATATGGCCGTACACCTATTCAAATACATCAAATACTCCTAGCTATATATATTAATATCTGCAAAAGTTACTAGTCACTAGGTCTATACCACTAATAAATATAACATTCTACCTAAAAGTATATACTATTATTATAAAATACTAATTAGTAATATATCCTCCATTATATCATAAAAATAATAGATTAATTATATATACAAATGTAAAAAATATTAATTTAGAATATATAAATGAATAATTTACAATATATTATTAAGAGATTCCTTCATCCCTATGGTCCCTTACAGACATAAAAAAGATCTCAGAAGCCTGCAAACATATATTGTTCGAGACTTACAGTCATTTGAAAATATTTCATATGCCTGTAACATCTGATTAATTCTTTTGCTTAAACGTTACAGGCATTTGAAAAGCTTCCATATGCCTGTATTATTTGATTGTTTTTTCAATGCTTTAACTTTAGCAGACTCATGATCTAATAATAGTATTGTGATCCAACCTCACTTATTAGATAGTAGGAGTAGTCACTACAATAATCACCTCTTAGTGTCCAGTACCTGGCAGTGAACGAGATAGTTAACTAATGATGTATGTATTGGACCAAGAGGACTCTCTGTTTTCTCTCCTCTCCTTGGGAGAGGCGTTTATTATGTTAGTTCTTTAGCAAATGGGATTTTTTTGATATAAGCAACAAAACACCCTTTCAAAAATATACAGAATATATAGAGTAGTCAAATAGTACTCAGACCATAAAACATGACCCGTTAATTGACCTTCTATGCCAAAACTGTAAAAAGCGTCCCTTGGTGACGAGTCGAGCTGGGTCGTGTAGTTCTTCTAGCATCCCACCAATCCTTGTATGTTAATAAATAAACCCACACTATCCTCTTCCTCATTAATCTCATTTCTACTCTCTCCTAGCATGAGAATCAAATTCTTCGCCCAACCGACTTTGCATTAATCAAAAGACCCACCTATATGTGTAAGAAATTTCTCTCAGTCACTATATACTCGGCTCAGTGAACATGAGATAAGAACTTCTTATGATTTAGATTCCTCATCCGAGTATAGCTGCTCACTCATCTCAGCCCTCAGAACCGGATGCTTAATGCTAGTATCAGCTCGTTTAAGTAATGTTATGTGTTACCCTCTAAAAAAGCACTTGCTCATTTTTTTTATGTTTTTATTAATAAAGCAGAAACCTTTAACTTTTATTAACTAACTTGTATTTGTGTATATATGTATAAGTATTTCTTAATTAAGTTTTGCATGTGTAAATAAAAATGTAATATCTGCATGTTAATGTTAAGTGACTTTATACCTTTAAGTCAGCTTCCTGTAAGTAATTAGTAGTGTGCAACTGAAGAGCACAAAAGATATGTAAGTACAGAACCCTTTCTGTTTTTGGTTTTTACACAATAGTTTAAATCATTTTGATCAAACTACAGGCACCCTTTCTCTGTCCAAATTAAAGTTACGACGAATGAAATTGGACCTCTTTCCAATCTTATTCAATTCAGCAAACATAAGACATCTTACTGTCCTTTTGTTTCTATTTCATAGGTTGCTTTAACCCTTCTTCCATCTTAATTAACATTTAGAAATTTTATTGGCTTCTAAAGGGGGGGGGGGACTTATGATTGTAAATGGGGTGATATACATATATGTATGTGAATGTTAAGCACATATATGTATGTATATTATATGAAATATTTTTAAGCCTTAAGGGGCTAAGGACCGACCCTTTTCACGCTACAAAAAGTAAATAACTAATTACCATAATCCCAAAATTAACCTGACTAATTACCATAATCCCAAAATTATCTCTAATTGCATTTTTTGTAAATCTACAAAAATCCTGTGTTTTTCTGTTCCCAATTGAAGAAGCCAGTTGTACTTGTGTTTGACATTGAAGACACCAATGAGATGAGCGGATTGGGCACTCTTCAAGGACGGTAGGCCCACAGAAATACCGCCGGACATCTGAAAAAAAATATATTATATATATCTATATATTATATATATTATAATATATACTTATATATAATTATATATACATATATATTATTATATTATTTATATTTATTTATTATAATATATATTATATAATAATATATATATTTATATATATATTATATATTATTAATATATCAATATATATATATATACATATATATAATATATACATGGTATAATTATATAGTTATATATTATATATATATATATATATTAATATATATATATATTATTATTTATAAATAAGTATATAGTATATATATATATATAGATATATATATATATAATCATATATAATTTATTAATATATATATATATACTATATTATATATATATATATATATATATATTAATAAAATATATTAATACTATATTATATTATAGATATATTATATCATATATATATTATATATTATAATAAGGTTACCGGAGACTGAATTTTTGGTTTCGCCGGATACCGAATTAGCGGAATCGTCCAAGAATTCGGCCCCGAACCGATTTCTAATGAACTTTTCTTTAAACTATAAGAATGTCAAAAATTAAACACAATATTAATCTATATTATATATAATATATAATATATATTAATTATATATATCATATATTATATTACCGTATATGTTCATATTTATTATGATTAGTATAGTTATATATATTATTTTATATTAATATATATATATATATATATATTCTATACTTATATATATAATTATTCATATATATGTATATATATAAAGATTATGATAAAATTTTATTCATAAAGAATTGCAGATTTGTCATAATAAACCTCACAAAATTGTTTTAAAATGACATATTAGATGTGACAAAATCTTTAATGGAGTGTAAAAAGCACAGAAAAAAGTAAAATAGGTAGATTCACCCATGAATTTATACAATCACAACTTCTTAAACATGATGTAAATGAATCACCGAAGAGAATAGCTGGAGTCAAATTATATATAGTAAAAGGAGAATCCTGATATTTCCTAAACATACCAATGACACCCCATAATGCAGAAGATCGAAAGCCGTAATTGTGAGTTGTGGAAATTTCTTTCCCAAAAAGATTTGCATATCAATGACCCCAAATCACAAATTCTTCGAGAAAATAATAAATTTATTACAATGAAGTTAAAAATATAGATAAACAAATATGTATGCATGGGACTCATACTTATTGATCTCTCAACATAAGAATCGGGTTATTATGTTAATTTAGTAGAAAATATTTCTGTGTAGAGAGATGATTAAAAAATTTCTTCCTGTGTTTCTGCCTTTCGTAAATCAATATTTTTAACAAATATATGGATATGTTGAATGTTCAACGATGTATTTATTTCTTTAACTAATCACTGGCTTACGAGCCAGTTTGAAAAATTGACTTATTTCATGGTCAATTTATATATAGTATATTAATAGTATATATTATATATATATATATATATATTATATTATATATTATATTATATATATATATAGATTTAATATAAATGTTAGAATTTTATATATTATATATATACATTATTAATATAGTATATATTAGAAGTATATATATATATATAGTACTTATATATAGCTATATAAGAAATAATAATATATATATACAATCTAAGGATATTTTAATTTGATTCGATGTGTTCTTTTCCTCATATTTTGATGATATTTCAGTAACTTTTATTGTCATAATCGTTAGATATGTACATATACTGTGCTGAATACTACACAAGGCTCCATTATATTTCGTTTAAAGATTGCATGGGTTATGTAATTAAATCCCTTTCAGCAATTTGTTAATATGCAACTACATTTAGTAATTCCGGTTCCGCAGTAACCCCGGAAAAAAGTCGATTTCCGTCCGGACAACCGGTAATTTCAGGTACACCTCATATATATATATATATAGCAATATTATATTATATATATGTTTATATATATATATATAATATATACTATAGTATATATATATATATATATAGATAGATAATATTATATATATATATAGTATTGAAGTATTATTATAATTATATATAATAATAATATATATTTATTATATTATATATATATAATATATATTATTATATATTATATAATATATATTATAATCTTATACTTAATATATATATATATTATATATTTATATATAGTATTATATATAGATATATAATATATATATATTATTATTATATTATACTTATATATATATATATATATATTATATATATATTAGCAGAGAAGTATACGTGATGTGCTAAAATGAGTAAGGTTAGGATGTTTTATTGAGTGTTGAATGAGAGGGTGATGCGAGCGGTTAAAGTAAAGGAGGCGTGGTGATGTTCTAAAAGAAATATATAGCTATCCAAAAGAAAGGATGTATTGGATTAATGTAAGAGAAAACAGGAAGAGAAAAGTTGCATACTTAGGAAGAAAAAGAGGTAAGATCAGTTTGGAAGGAGTATGAATGTGGACTTACACATGGGAAATTAGGATACGTCAAAGGCTAGAATGAGAGTAGGGAATCTTGCATAAAATAATGGATATGGATGGTTCTTCGTAATGATGAATGATGTGGAATGTGTGAGGAAAACTTCGAAATCTGATAAAAATTGGCGAGTAATGAAGGAGGTGATATTGAAGATGTGTGGGTTTATGTGTGCAAGAAAAAATAGGTATTTGGGGATGAAATTAGTAAGAAGGAGTTAATGGGTAGAGTGAGATAGTTGAAGAAGGGTAAATCTGCAAGAAATAGACTGGATATTAATGATGAAATGATCAAGAATTGGGGCGAGATGGTGATTGATATGGAGGGTATAGTTTGTGACAAAGCGTTTATTGAAGGTATAGGTTCGAGGTATTGGAGAAATAGTCAAGCATAGTAACCCCTATTAAGTAAGGGATGTAAAGGACTGTAGAATATATGGGGAATTAGTTTATTGAATGTAATGTAAGAAGAATTATAGTGTGTATTTCGTCGAATAGTAATGATGACTGAGGACTAATTGGAAGAACACAGGTTGCATTTAGAATGGTAGGGATTGTTGGATAAATTTTTGCATTGAAACAAATGATGAGAAAAATGAGAGAGAGAAGAATAAATTGTTTTGTTTCTATGGATTGAACAGGCATTTATGATTAGATTAAATAGGGAAGATCAGATGGCAGGGGTTATGATATATGGTGTTGGTGATAGCTTCGGAAATGGAACAAAAGTAGTGTGACGGATAGTGAGCATTGTGTAAGAATAAATGAATGTGCAATAGTGATTGGTTTATATTATAAGCTGAGTAGAGGGATGTGTTTTTCTTGGTATTCAATTGGTTTGGGATGGTGTTATGAAGAATTAGAGGTGCGAAGCAGGGAAGGTGTTAGATGGGGGAGAATGGAAGAGATGGAGGGTGCCCCATTATTGTATTTGGATTATTTGGTTTTGTGTATCCATCTTGAAAAGGTTGAGAGAGGTTGTAGATGAATTTGGTCAGAGTGTTGTAAAAGGAGGGTTTGAAAGCAAACGTAGATGAGAGTAAGGTTGATGTCGTGTTAGTTTGTAAACAACTGGAACAAGTGTTTGAATTTATATTATTTAGGATATATAATGTTGTGTGAAAGAGGAACGGATGCAGGTGTAGACAAGTTGTGAATGTTAGGAAAGTGGCTGGTGCAATTAAATCTTTGGTTGATTGAGTGCGCTAGGTTTCTGCATGAGGGTATGTTTTTACCTTTGTGTTTGTATATAGAGGATAGATATAAGGTACAACGTGTTCAGATGGACAAAATATTATGGCGTGAGTGTGGAGAACGGATAAATAAAGATGAAACGTAATTATGGTTAGTTGTGTGTTTTGTTGAAGAAAGGAAGTAATGAGAGAATAGAAGAAAAGTATAATTGAGAGTGTTCGGTTATTATGGAAGGCGATGGCATGGAATAGTCGGTGATATCGGATATATTATTAGGGAGTGTGCTGTGGAACCACGTTGGGAGACAGAGAAACGTTGATTGAGTCAGTAAAAGAATGCGCTGAAGGAGAGGAATGTGGATTTGGCAGAGGCGGAAGAAATGTGAATAATAGGAGTGAATGGCCAAGGAATATCCCACATTGACCGAGTAATCACAGTGAGGAACCTAGGAGTGATTTTCTGAGTCTGTTAACGAGTTCTTTCTTTAAAGGGTATAAAGGGCCGGGCAGGGAGGAGCTGTTCATTTCGACTGATAATAATTTTTATACTTTTGTTCCATGCATGCTAGCACTTCTTACCGACTATGGACAGGAGGTTATGAATATAATAATTATATTATAATTATATATATAATATATATATAATATATATAGTATATCTTATATATATATATATATAATATGATATTTATAATTATATTTTTATATTATATATATTAATTAATATTTTATATATAGATAAATATTTCAATGATAGAAAAAGATACTATATAAATATCTTGACACAAATTTTGTTCTTTTTTTATCTCTTTCTTATAATCCGATACTTTCTTTCTATGGATATTGTTAGCGCTGAATCCCAAAATATTGGTTTATGTTTTTATATCGACCAAGTTTGAATCGCTATTCACATGCAAGCGTTTAGAACAAAAAAGAGGATTTTCTCCCGTAGAATGCGGATTAAAATCGGTTGGTCATACAAAAGATATATTAATAAAATGTAAATTATTATATTATATATAATATAAATTATATATATATATATATATATATATTATATATAATATATTTTATAATATAATTATATATATTTATATTAATATATATTATAATATATATATATTTATATAACTATAGATATATTCCCTGGAACGCAATCATGCAATTATTAATTGGCAGAAATGAAAAAGATCTCGAATTTTATATATAGATATATATAATATATATATATAGTATAGTTATTATAGCATTAATATTATATTATAATATAATATTAATATATATATTATATATATATAATTATATATATATATATTACATTATATATATAGTATATATATTATATTATATATTATATATAATAATATATATATATATATGTATATATATATTATATTATATAATTATTATAATATATATATATTATATTATATATATTATATTATATATATATATAATATTATATATATATATATATATATTATCTAAATCTATATTATATATATAAATAATATATAATTATATATATATATATATATAGTATATAGAGTATATATTTAATTAAGAAAAAAATATTTTTCTTATGTTGATTCTTTAACATGAAATTTCAGAGAATAACAATTGGGCGAATATACACATTTTTTTTTATTCAGTATCTGTTTGCATACTCAACCTTTTTGCCGCTGTTCAGGGAAAAAAATTTTTTTTTTGCCACTTTTTGTTTAAATCGGAATAAGGGCAAAACAAACACCTTTATAAAAAAATTTGATTTTTTATTCGCGTTAGAAAATATAATAAGAAAATGTATTGGATCTTATATACAGAAAAAAAAACTTAACGATTTGATTTTTTATCAGTCGCACAAAATACATAAGAAGAATTGTTGGATAGTAGTAAAAGAAAAAAAAACTTATAAACATTTGTTTCCCCTGTGTTATTTATCTAGGACTCTTTAGGAAATCTTTTACAATCATAAAATCGGATCCAGGAAAACTACATAATAATTCAACTATATCCGAAAATCCAATCAAGTAAATTTGATATATCGAAAACTCATTTCATATAAATCGTATGTGAAATAATTAAAATAATCATAAAATTTATATCGGACCAATAAATAAATTCGAATATCAAAAGGGAATCTTAATTATATTTGAACATTGACTTTTGTTAAAATGTTTATGTATCACAAAGATGATGGGGTATTATTGTGGTCACTCCGGCCCCTAAAGTTGGGGTATGTTATGGGTCATAACCTCCCCACCATATGTTATGACCTTTAGATATAGTAACAGTATGAAATTCATTTAGGTGCAATCTTTCTTCTAAAAATATTTTTTCAAATTTTTGAAAGTGAAAAAGGGTTTACTAAAGTTTAATATAATAAATATAAATATTAAATAATATACTTATAATGAATATTAAAAATATATTTAAAAATATTAAAAGAAAAGAGAAAGAACGGAATAATTAAGGTATAGAAAACCCCTAGTTTCAATGCGTAAATAGTGATATTACGTTGTGGATCTGTACAGCACTGAGTCGCGAGGCAAAGGATCCAGGGTTTCTGGCCCCGCCTCCAGAATCTACGTAAAATACTAGAGTAAAGCCTTCTCGAATAGGTGAGATTTATTTATTTTAATAAAATTAATGAAATAAAGAATGATAAAAAATAAAAAAAAAAATATATAAAATAAATAAAAATGAATTAAAATAAAATGAATAAAAAAAAAAAATAAAATAAAAAAAAAAATAAAAAAAAATAAAAAATAAAAAAATAAAAACAAATAAAACGAAAATAAATAAATTGAATCCAACAAAAAAAATATAAAATAAAAAAAATAAATAAATAAAATAATAAAATATAAATAAAAATAAAATAAAAAATAATAAAAAGAAAAAAAAAAATAAAATAAATAATAAAATACCTACCATGACAGATGTGAATTCCATGTGAGGGAAACAAGTTTTGTCCCGATGACTTCATTAATTAGGCCTACGACAGGAAGAAGATTTATAAAGTTAACACGAACTTACCTATCGATCCGAATAAATAACAAAATATATATATATTCAAATCGAACGAAGAATTTGGCGAACCCTTCAGCGTTGTATGCGGGAGGAAAAGAAAGGAGAAATTATTATTAATTATTATTGCCAACTGGCATAATTAAAATATTTCTCATTATAAAATCGTCTTTCGTACAAACTGATTTGGTTGTTTTTTTTGTCTCTGTTGATTTTGTTGTTGTTTTTTGTTGTTTTTTGGATGTTTTTGTGTGCTCAGCTTGAGTTGCTGTCATTTGTAGTGAAAGTTCCTATTGGAAACCTCGTTTTGTTGTTGTTGTTGTGTTGTTGTTGTTTGTTGTGTTTGTTTTTGTTTTGTTTTGTTTGTTTGTTTTTTTTTTTTTTGTTTTGTTTTTTTTGTTTATGTTTTTGTATTGTTATTGTATTGTATTGTTATTATAATATATAATATATTTTATTATTTTATTATTATTATTATTATATTATATCTATTATATTATTATTATTTATAGAGACGAATTCGTTATATGAAACTATTTTTCAGTTAAATAAATTTTCAAAGTAGTAAATTTATATTAATTATTGTAGAAATTTTTTCTATTAACTGATCTTTTTAATGATTTATATATTATTATTATGATTATTTTTTTTCATTATTATTATTATTATTATTATATTATTGTTTATTTATTATATTATTTATTATTATTTTGATTATTGATTATTATTATTAGTAGTATAGTAGATTTACTGTGTAGTGGTAGTAGTAGTTAGTAGTAGTAGTACGTAGGTAGTAAATGTCAAATGAAAACAGAACTTTCTTATCTTTAGGCATTGTGGATTGTATCGTGCCTATATTGATGAGTATCATTCATTATGATTGTGCAAAGATTGTTTAATAAAATGTTGAATAAAGGAATATGCTTAAAAGACGAGCCTCAAAGTGTAGTAAAAAATCAAAATTGATTCAACCGTGAAATAGTGGAGTGAGGTATGAATGTGTTGTGTGTGTGTGGTGAGTGTGGTGTGTGGTGTATGTGTGTGTGGGTTATGTGAGTGGTGCGTGTGTGGAAAGTGCAAAATAATATGAAGAACCCATGATTCCTGAACATTTTGCAAAGATAGAAAAATATTTGAATTATAAGTAAATCCCAATGTAAAGCATTGGTAATGATGAAAAATGTTTGATCGTGAGGAATTATTCCCGTTTCCCGATTCTTATATAAGACAGAAAGAAAAACTACTTTTGAAGTTTTCTTTCAATTAAGGACCAAAAGCACTGCTAGATGAACATGTAAGATGAATGGAAGTAGAAGAAAGATGATAAGTTCATCTTTATAGACGAGAAAAAATAAGAATAAAAAAATAGAAAAAGAAGAGTATAAAAAAAAACAAAAAAAGAAAAAAAAAGAAATGAAAAAATCAATGATGATTAAGAGAGTCATTTGAAAAAAAAAGTATTCATATATTAAGTTTAACCTGAATGGCTATTGTTTAGGGGAACTACTTAGGTAATTCTACCTAGGATCGACGAGGATCAAACCACCATGTATACTATCAACGTCACACACCGATACCCAGGTAGGTGTCTAAAAGAGACGTTGGAAGATAATAATTTTACGCAAAATAAATACCCGAAAATAACCACGTAAATCAATTAAATATAAGCAGCGTATGTCTGGTCGGAGAGAGAGAGAGAGAGGAGAGAGGAGAGAGAGGAAGAAGAGATTGTTATTGGTTTTGAAAAAAAATCCGTGCAAGCATTTAGCCGTATGATATAATATTAGAGTGGAAAGAGGAGATATGATTCAATGATTTATTTGCTTATTACGTTATTATTATAGAAAATATTAAAACAACAAAATGTATTATGTAACATTTGAATGTATTCCCAGTTAAGATCCGGTAAAGAAAGGAAAAAAGCGTGCTAAATGCTTAATCAAGCAGGGCATAAAGTATAGAAGAAAATCTTCAAGTGAATAAAAACTTCATTTTTTTCTTGCGTTTCTAGTGTATTATTAAATTCTTCTATGATGGATATTGAAGTTTCTTCATCTACACTTTATCCTCCTTTTCAGTGGATAAATGAAGTATCTCCCCCCCAATTATAGTAATAATGTTAATTTGCTATTATCGATGAGAAAAAATTAGTTGAGAAATGTAATACTAATGTTGTTATATTGATTAAAAAAAGTATGAAAAATTAAAATTATTCTCTCTCTCTCTCTCTCTCTCTCTCTCTCTCTCTCTCTCGCTCTCTTTCTCCTCTCTCCCTCTCTCTCTCTCCTCTTACTCTCTCTCTTTC
>JABUQX010040941.1:42500-81654 GCA_015478945.1 Trachelipus rathkii | reverse complement strand
AATAATAATTATTAATTATATTATTATATTATCTGTATTATAATATTATTATAGTATTAATATCATTTTATTATTATTATATTATTTATATTTGACATTATTATTATTTATATTATTATTAATATTATATTAGTTATTATTATATATAATTATTATTGTACTATATTATATTATATTATTAAATACCTTTACATTGTGACGCAACAGCAAAGCGGTGGTAAAGCTGATAAAAAATTTAAAATTTAAACTTCTTGCAACTTTGTGTGAGATGAAAAAAGCATGAATGAAAACAGAAGGGTGAGTTTCAAATCCTTACAACCAAGAGAACAAAATCTCGATAAGATCAAGATTTGTCGAGAAAATCAATTTCATTGACCAGAATTAATGAAACATTTTAACATTTCGTATAGCCCAGACAATATTAAAATCTATTTAAATTGTCCAAAATTGTAGCAGAAAGATTCATGTATTATCCTTTAATAAAATTTCGTAAAAATATTTTAATTTTACTATGTTATAATTCTTGTTCTCAAATTTTAAATCGTAAATTCAAACTTTAAATAATTTCAAAAATTTTATAAATCTGTTTTATATTGCTCTCATTTTCTTAAAATAAAAATAAAAAAAATCCTTAGAAAATTTCAAAAATAAGTTTCCTTGATTTTCAACTTTTTTCCTATTTATAAATTTCAACGCTACTTTTTTATGATCTTTTTTTTCCCTCTCTGTTTCAAAATTATTCAACCTATTTTACAGCTGAATCAAATCAAAAAATGAAAATTTAAATCATAATTTTAAAAATAATAAAATGAAAACAATATAATAAAACTATATATAAGAAACTCGAAATTACTTGAAAATATTATTGTATCATGCACGGTCATTTAAAAATGAAATGATATTATTAAACACACGAAGGAAAAGAGAAAAATAAGAACGTATAATTATTATGGAAATGGAGATCAAAATGTGTGATATGTGCAAGAAACGTCATATAAATTAATACCTATTTTTAGAGTCCCTTTTGGAACTATTTATCTGACACATATTATCACATTGATATCACACACCTAGGAATATATTAGGGTGAGATGAGTATAATTATATAATATCTTAGTAGTTAGTTAATAGTTAGTATGCGTTATTGATGGTAGTTAGTATTGTATTATTATTTTATGGGGGGTTGGGGGGGTTTTATTATTGGGTGGTAGGTGGGTATGATTAATTAGTTTATATATATTATTATATATATTATTATATTATAATCTTAACATGGCTTATATGATATATTAATATATATAGTTATATATATATTATATATATATATATATAATATATAATATATATAGTATATAATTATAATATAAAATATAAATAATAATAATTATAATAAATATATATAAATAATATTATATATGGTTATAGGGTCCTTAAAATTTTTCTTGATTTCGTATTTTTTGTTTTTTGACGTAGGCCCACATAGAATTGGAACGAATGATTTAAAAGTTATAAAACAAATGATTTCAATCAATGAATAGAGTAATAAAGTTGCCAGTCGGTGAGTTACTCTTTTACATCATAGTAAAGGAGTCACTGATGTCCTAAAATTTTGCTCCTTTTGAATTCTACGTTCTTAATGTGATGTTTGGAGCTCGGAAGAGTATCTTAATGAGTCTTCTATCTTCTCTGAGGTCTTCGATTGAGTTATCTGACTGTATCTCAATGAAACGGTGGCTTTATATACAAATATTTTGTTGTTCTTCATGCAAAATTAAGCATACAGATTTTCTTCCATTCCTTCAAAATAAAAACAAATTAAATTTTTTTGCGAATTGTAACAATTGAGGGTACTAAATATTAATATATATATTATATAATATATATAATATATAAATATATAATATATATAGTATAGTATATAATATAAATATATGAATATATTAATATTATATTAGTATATATAGTACATAGGACTCGATCTCTATTAATGAATTAATTGTCTCCTATTTAAGAGATGCACTTGATAATGGAAATGATAAGAGTTGATCAAGGAAATAGAGAAACGCTCTTCAAAATATTTCTTATGATAAGATAATTTCAGGAATGAACTAAAGAATTTGGCACAATTCACCTAATTGTTGCAAATATTAATATTTTATTTATTAAATAACTTAAATCTGACTCTTAATTTACATTCGAAATATTGACCTGAGAGAGCGTCCTAAAGTGTGTAAGCTCCCGCGACCTCGATTTTCCTAACTGACCATTGTCATTGGCACTGCCCTTGGCGACATTAACGTCACCGTCGTGGACCTGGAAATACAAAAAGGATGAAACAGTTATTTCGCATACAGAACTTGCTTGTACATAGAGTTCTTAATTACTCTGTTACCAGAAATCTGGTAGCCACTACAATCATATCCTTTAATAATTTTAAATATCTGATGCAACGAATTCCGGTCACATTAAGCGTATTTAAAAGTTGCTGCTAACACTCCCTTCTGAGCATTTTTTTTAAAAACCTTAGAGAGACGAACAGCGGCCAACTGAAATTAGACGGGTAAAACAATAAGTGTTCCCTTAAACCATAATAGCTCTCCTACATGAGGCAACTCTTCATTTTTATGTAACACCTTTAACTTAAGGCGTTTTTACCATCTGAAAGAAAACGAAAAGAGTTTTTTAAACTCTATATATGAGGTCGAATGATTTATCTTTATTAGTTATTTATTGCTTTTATTTTTCTCTTTCTGAATAATACTAAGTTATAATATATTCGAACGTTTCTTAAATTTTCTAAATGAGGTTTCCCATTTTTTTCTATAAGTACGTTCTGTTTATTAACTTTTATAACTTTAAAAGGGCCGACATAGCTGGAGCTAGTTTGCCGACATTAAACTGTGTCTGCCGCACCACGACAAAATTTAGCTTCATGTAACCCTTTAAGCACAAAGACGTGTCGATTTTTATAATTGGTGGCGCCAGCGGCTGCGCCAAAAGGGCGGCTAAGCTTTTTAACATTATCGCATATATTCTATGGGGCCGTTTTCCTGAAGCAGGACACTAATCGCACTAAGGTATGCCTATCATGTTTTGCCAAACATCAAGTTTGCAGGGCTAGACCGTTCTTTGTTATTCGGGCGCGCGATCTAGAGTGAACAAACACCATAAGTGAGCCGGCCAGTCGAGGGCTAAAATATGTTCCTGGCAACATACAAGTCTCCAGACAAGCCAGCAATATTCCTATGACTTACCTCCAGGAGCCATTTACATCTTGGGTTTTGAGCACACGTATCCGGTGCTCATTCCACGGGCCCGCAGACTCCTACAACAGGCGACCGATGAAATTCGCACTAAATGCCACCGAAATAAATTACCTGAAATTGCCAACAGACGGGAAGAGCTACGTGAAGAATGCATCAATATTTCTCCCGAATTTATTTCTTAAAGGCACAGCACAAGTACTTACTGTAGCGGTCAATTAAGGTAAGTAGGTATTTGTATCCTCTCGCATTAGGTAACTTAAGTATGTCAACATGAACGGCTTGGAACTTCTTCGTTACTTCTTTAAAAACACCGTAACCAGGACTTATACCTGGTACTGTTTTATTTTTATGACATGCTGAGTCGACTTCCTGATTTACACCAATTTTTACGCGGCGGCCTGGAAACAAATTCATCTTTGCAATGGAGAATATCTGCATCAACAAGGATGGTTCTGTAATGGGGGAGTCCGCTGATACATCTCGCACACCTTAGTTCAGGCCATCACGCGCGCCCAAGTTTAAAGATACATCGACAATTAATTCTATCTCCTTTTTGTTATAAAAGTATTTCTGTTTTATTAACTTCAAGTAGTTTGCTCTTTCTTCGCCAACAGACTCGCTCAGGACCTTATTCAGAAGGTGTGTATTCTAAATTTCTTCAATCCAAAATCTCGATTTTGATAATGCCAGACTAAATAGATTTGCTTTTTATCAAATGTGTTTACTCAAATTTTATCTCTAGAAATTTCCAATTGGCGCTTCATCAGCGCGACTTGCCTTTTCATTCTAACTGAGTGCAGATCTATCGCGCGTTTTCGTCATACCTAATTAATAGCACCTACGTCAGTCGCTATAGTATTCTCAGCCGATTGCTCATCTGACGTCGTGATACGGTGGGCGGAGTCACGAGTACTACAACCTATTTGAACACTGCGATTCTTCTCCTACCTCATCTTGGTTAATATTATGATTGTGCGCAAGTAAATATTTAATAACGTTAGCATTTGATTTTCGGTAAATACTCCACGGATATTAAAAGTTAACTCTCAAAATGCAAGTTCCTCAATTCCCTACATTAATATTTTTGTACATCATTACATATTATTATATACAATACGCACTGGAGCACGACAGATCGCAACACAATTTTTCCCGCTAAAATTGCGCCATTTTCTTGAAGTATATTTCGTTAACGCCCCAATAAAAGCTATTACTGGCAATACTTTTTTCTGTTTGCATAATAAAACCACTATCATAAGCAAAAGAGTCCATTCTCATCGTCATCACATACATTACCTGTTAAAAGCTTATTATTGCATAAATGGTACACTTTGGAGAAAGGCGCATCGATCTGCTGGGAACCTGAAGTCGAGAAGGCGTGACGAAACGCTTTGTTTCATATCTACAAAAATCTCTCAGCCTCGGGAGACCACTGATATCTTAGTTAGACTTTAGTTTTTTCCCCGTTAAATAATTATATACAAATGGCAAGTAGATTTGTAAAAACCACGGTTATAGTTTTTGGCGATAGAAGATAACTATCTCTGCCAACAAAACGAATCGCATCTTCTTTATGGTTAACTCGAGGAACATTTAATTCTTCCTTAACTTTTTCATGTAATGGTGCAACGCCCTCTCCGTCAAGTCAAAACCCAAATAACTTAACCTTTTTATCCCGCTAAATTCTCGCATTTTTTTTATATAACAAATTTTTAAAATAATTTAATCTCTCAAATACTTGTTTAAGTACCACCACACGTGGTCTGATAAATCTTTGTTCCCTATCAAAATATCGTCTAAATACACGTGTACACCGGAATGCCTTGAAGTAATATTGTTAAAAATCTCATGAAACATGAAACTCGAATTTTAAATTAATGATGGTTTGAAATAAAACTTTTGGTAAATTATGAAATTACTTAAATTGTCGATTCGTCTCGGCTAAGCAGAGATAGTACGCGTTGTACGGCAAGTTTACTTAATACCTTTGTCTCCCATGAAAGCCCACTAAATAAGATCATTATATTCGGCATAGCAAATACATCATTCGCCAACGGAAATTCCAAGCTTCTGAAAATCACATCACGATCGTACCCTCAACCTTCATTATTGTTTCTAACACCTGATGGAAAACTCCATGTGCGAGGAAAAATGGTGCCCTCTTAAAACTTTCGCTTTTACTAAATTTAATAGCTCCTCTTTGTTGTTCGAATAATTTAATGAGGAATATCGACGAGGTTTAAGTTTATCGGAACTCCCTGCTAATATTTGAGTTTATAATGGAAACATGACGTCTAATTCCTTCAAATATGTCGTTGGAATGCCTCGTCTCCTCTCCCCCACGTTAAAGCACACTATCCCCACTGACCCATTTCTATTCTTAAGTTTCGACTCGGCGTTCCCCCTCCCCCAAATTCCCATGAACAAATCATTGCTCCATAGCTTCAGCTGCTCTTCCCGAACCTAAAAGTTTCCGGAAATACTGCAATTTATAAATAAATGTTTAAATTCAACTACCCTATGTATGTATACTATATGTATATATAGTATACATGAGTATGAAAGAGAGAAGAAATTGAGAGTACGAGTATGAATAGAAAGCCTTATCTCTACAAATTGTTTTACCACACAAATTTATACATTCCTTTGCCTGAGATCAGTTAACATACTTTTTTCAAAAAATTAATATTAATATCGATTTTTTTTAAAAACGGCATACCTAATATGCAAATTGGCAATTTAGTTGTTAAAAATTCTGTATTCTTTGAGAAATAATATCCAAAATCAAATTGTTTTTCTCTCGCTTTAGTTTACATCTGTACGGTTCATGACCCTTTTCGAAGTTTGACCAATCATCGATATAGCTGTATTTTCTCCTTCATATGGAGTAAATGATTCACTGCCGACAATCTACAAATGAAGACCTTTGATATTTTAATCCATAATAGTAATGAAGTTTATTAATCTCTTACATTATTTATACAGACATATTATTTATGACCGGACTTTCTCTGTGGGAGCATCCGTCGTTAAACATATCTGTGCCCGGAAGAGGCCAAACGCGGTAACGTAGTGCGGTTCACAATAGAATACCTTCATCATATAGTCGGGATCTCAGAGCTACGTTGAAGGAGGATCGACCTCCTTGTACATGCCATAGAGCGCTTTGCTCGATACTCCTTAAAATCTCAAGCTACAATATTACATTATTATTATTATAATCTAATATTATCATTATTATTATTATCATTTACTTATTATTATTATCTATTTATCATTATATTCCCATTCGAGCCACAATCTATTAATATATTTATTATTATAAAATTTAATAATAATAGTATACGCATGCCATTTAACTGGTTCAGTATCAATTCAAATAATTTCTCTTCGATCAATTTTCATACTAAAATATTCCAACACTCCCCCTCTACACTCATGTTCGAGGGTATCTCAATGCGTCCCTCCTCTTGAGTGACTCATGGACTTGCTGACTTTCTCCATTTGGCGGGAATACCAAAGAATACAATAGTGACAATAATTCCGATATGACATTGTAACTCTGGAGAAAGCTGGAGTGGTGTTTACATAACTCGCCAAGTACTCAGCATTTACAGTGTGGTCTTGTTTACTTTCATAGGAGCCATTTTCTATGTGGAAATGATGGTTTTCTTTCTGTACGATCGCTTTGGGCACGGCCTCACTCATGCTGTCCTGTCCAACCTTGGTAAGAACTTGAGAAGCCTTTCATCTCCCGAGAAGAACTCTGTATGACTTTCACCTCTTTTGAAACTGGGGAATTGTTGTTGTTGTTTGTTTGTATTCTCACTCTCCTCCATGGATCCTCTCTCGGTGGTTGGGGAACGGTTCTCGTGAAAGAATGATCACGCCCCCCAATAATTTCCTCCCCCTCTCTCCGTGGGGTTTTCGTATCAATTCCTATAAAGTTCTTACGATTTAAGTTATCTGCTACTTTGGTAATTGTTTTCAAAGACTGCTAATCTGTCTGCCAGAGTCATTTAAACTTTCTTTCAATGCAGATGGAAGGTCTCATTAATAAACAACTCATGAACAAACGGAGCACTGTTTTCAGCAAGCATATCGAATCCTATTCTTTCCCATACATCAACGCAACCTTGCTATAACTGAAGGAAGTTCTTTTTCTTCTTCCTTTCTTTTGAAAATTTCCTAATTTGACTCCTCAGTTGAGCCTGTAAGCTTCCTCGATCGAGCAATTACTTTTGAAAGCAACCTCCCCCCAATGGAAAATTTGATGGTCGCTACGATAATAATGGGGAAGGAAGGAAGCCAATATTCTTACGCGTTCTTTTGGATCATCCACACCATTAAGTTTGAAAACGGTAATCGTAGTGTTTAACCATTCATCATAGGATTACGCGCAAGATCAAACTTTGGAATATCGGCTCAATAGCAGACTTGGCTTTGGAAGTCCCCCCCCAACGAGGGGAGACTGTGGGGGTAACAGATCTTGCTCGAGCGGGGTAGGAAGGTCTGACTTCCTCCCATCGGAAGTTCGAATTCTTTCTCGTCTAATGAGATTTGGCGGGACGTACGGGGAACAGCAGCTGTTTTACTGTAGTTAACTGACTTTACCCCTCACCTTCCCGCTTAAATCGGGAGGAGATCTTCTTTTTATGCTAGCATGTTAATCTCTTCTGACCGTTCTTTATTTATTTTTATTTATTTTTTTTTTATTATTTTTTTTTTGCCGGTGATATTACTGAAAATGAGTCCTTTTTCTACAAGAACTATCGACTTTAAATTAGACGGGAATTCTTCACCGCTAATTCGTTATGTAATAAAGTTATTAGAGCCTCTGTACCAACGCTACTATAACTTATTTTAAGTGTTTTTTTTTCAGTATATAGTCCACTTCACTTAGCACATATTTTTATTTGGCGACTTTTCACTTTGACATCACCATTTTTTTCTTGTTATGCGCCCCCCAGATCAGAAAGGGGGCTTTGTCACTGTCCTTGGGTCCACCAAAACTATGTACAAAGAACTGATCTAATATAATGATTAATTGCCTATTTTAAGGAGATCACTTTTGATATAGCAATAATAGAATACTTTTTGGAATTGCGAAACCGCTCTTTTAATATTTCCTTTATTAATTAATTCATATTAAACTTACATGAAAACATATTTAACTACGACATATTGTTAGAAATTAACCATTTGTTTTATTAAATACTTTAAATCTGACTCTAAATTACAGTATCAATATTTGGACCGAGAGAGCGTCAAAGTGTTTATTCATATATTTGAGCTCCTAACTGACCATTTTCATTTTTAGAAGAATGAATGCCCTATGCCAGCTGTGCAGATTCTATACCAAGCAGTGAACATTATCGCATACAACTTGCTTTGACAAGATTCTTATACTTGGTACCAGAAATCTGGTAGCACTTACATAAGTCCTTATAAATTTAATACTATGCAACGATTTCGGTACATATTTATTATATAGTAATATATAATATATAGTTATATATATATAATATATATATTATTATATATAAATAGAATATATATAATAATAGTATATAATATATATATTATATATATATATATATATAAGTATATAAATATATTATATATATATATAATATATATATATTAATATAATATATTAACTATATATATATATATATAATATATATAAGATAATATTATATATAATATATATATATATATATAATATAGTATATATATATATATTCATATGATATATATATAATATATAAGTGATTAGTAATTTTTTTCATTTAAACACTTCGATGATGATCCAGGGTCATATGAGCAACAGACCAAAGTCAAGCTATTCGACATTGGAATAACAACTTTTGCGTCGAACTTTGCAATACTAAAGACAGAAAAATTCGCTCGCCGCAAGGAGTCCAAACCTCAACTAGCAGCGTTACCGCTAAGAACCAAATGTCAAATTCTCTAAGCCAGATTCAATACGCCTCCCTCAAAATAAATTAGTTTCATACAGTAATAATAAAAGCCAGGAGACTTTTAAATTTGTTGGGGAGCCGATTGAGTCAGTGGTAAGACTTTTTGCACACTGTCTAGTAGCGACCTCTGTTGTTGATGTTCGAGTTTTCGTGATTGAAATTTTTTCTTCGTCATATGTATATATATTATATAATATAATATATTATATATATATATATATAGTATAATATATATAATAATATTATATATATATTATATATATTATATATAATATATATATATTATATATATAAAAAAATTATTTATTAAAATAAATTTTAAATATAATATATATATTATATAATAAATTATATATATTATAGTATATATATATATTATCGTAATAGAATATAATATATAAATATATTGTAATAAATAAATATAAATATATAATATTTATATAATATTAGATATATATATATATATATATATAGTATTTTATATATAATTATTATATAAATAAAATATATATATATATATAGTAATTATAATAATATATATATAATATATTATATATATATATTAGTATTATATATTATAGTATATAATATAATATATATAAGTATATATATATATATATAATATATATATAGTATATAAATATATAAATATTATATTATAATATATATATATAATATATATATTATTAAGTATAATTATATATTTATATATAATATATAATATATATATATAGAGTAATATAATATTATATAATACTATATATTATAATATAATATATATATATATATATATCATATATATATATAGTGATGACATAATCGTCATCGTCATCGGTCACCGCAAAAATCGGGCATATTTTTTTTACATCGCATCGTCATCGTCAATCGGCAAAAAATTTCGCCGATTATTTTGCCGATTAAGTGAACAAATATTAAGAATTTGAATATATTAAAATTCAATAATAATAATAATAATAATAATAATAAATCAATATACATAAAAAGAAATATATAATAATATAATATATAATGAATAATATAATATAATAATAATAATAATATATAATGATAATAATAGTAATAAAATAATAATTTTAATATTAATATAGTATTTATATATAATTCATTATATATGAGATATATAGATATATATATATGAGTATATATATAATAAATATATAATAATATATATAGATATATATTATAATAGATATATATATTATAATTTAAAAATTATATTATTAAGTATATATTATATATATATATATACTATATATATATATATATAATATATATATATATATAAATATATAATATATATATTATATTATAAATATAATAGTATATATTATATATATATAATATAGCGTGAGATAGAGTCTTTGAGATTTTGCTTAGAATTGTGAGTGCATGCCGAATAGGAAGGGGAGAGAGATGAGGAGTAGAAGAAACGAAGAAGGGAGTGCATGGAGAGGGAAATAACGGAGAGATTTGGTGGAGGCGTTAGGGAAGAATGAAGAGTGTAAAACTCCTGTGAGGATGGGATACATATCGAATTGCTGAAGGAGGGAGGAAAGGAGCTGAAAGCCTTGATGCTTGAGATTTCTGAACATTCGTGGTGAGAGTAGAGTGCGGAAGGTTGGGGACAGGTCCAATAAATAGTCCCATTTTATAAATAAGGGGGACGCAGGAGATGGTAAAAATTATATTGAGGAATCTCATCTAATTGACCCATGCTTAAGTGTATATGAAAGAATATGTAGAAAGAAAATTAAAGATCAAAAATAGATCCAAATAGGTGAAGAGCTATATGGGTACAGAGGTCGTAGAAGCACTACAGATTTAATGTTCCATTGAGAATGATCATCAGAACCACAGACTATGGGAACACAACAAGAAGGCCATATCCTCGCCTCATAGATCTTGAAGAAACATTTATTCTGTACCCAGGAGAAGCTATGGAGAGTTCTGGAGAGGGTTTATGAAGTTGATGACAACTGATAAGGGCAGTAAAAGATAATATGTGATAGCTTAAGGTAGGAAAAACAGGATAAAAGTAGGAATGGTTTGGAGTAAAAACCTGAGTAGCAAGGTAGTGTGCTGTCGCCGATACTCGGTTTAACGTATTTTGGACGACAGTCCATAAGAGGTGTAAGGAGAGTTTAAGAGGAGATTGACGAGACATCATGTATACCGCAAGATGATTTTGCGTGTTTGGATGGACATGTGAGAGTTAGGCAAAATGGTGCTGTGTTTCTGCAGAAAATGGAGAGAGAGCTGATTAAATATGAATTGAGAAATACAAAATAATGAAGTAAGTATTGGTAGGAGAGAGAGGAGCTGATAAGTGAGGTAGATGTAGAGAGATTAAAATGTGGACATATATAAATACCTAGGAAGCACATTTGGAAGATAAGGGGTTGTGCAAAAATACTAGTAGGATTAGGCAGTATATGCAAGACCTGTAAGAGCAGTATATCCGTCCATCATGAAGATAAATATACTGAACAATAGAGTGAAGAGAGCAACATACAGGGAGTTTGACCCCAATACTGGTTGTATGGGGCAGAGACCATGGAGCATGACAGGGAGAGAGGAGAGAAATTCATACAGTGGCTTGAGATGAATTGTTAAGGTGCGGTGATTGGAAAGAACCGAGGAGAACAGGAGTGAAAACGAGAAGGAAAGAGACGTGGGTGAAACCATGCATGAATAAGGGATCGGCAGTCAACTAGATGGTGGGCGACACCCCTCTCTAGAACAACATCTTACAGACATCCCTATCTCCTTATATCCATAACTGAGGGAAAAAATTGCCCACATCCTATGTCCTGCGTGTCGTAGAAGGCGACTAGGACGGTGGATTAGCGTTGGCTCCTACTACACTTATCTTTTCTGTAGCCAAGGAATTCTAATGCTGCCTCGAGAAGTCGTATTCGCAGTATAGCGCCCCTTCCTATCCTTCGGTCTGTAATGAATGTATGATATCGGATCTGTATATTGAAATTTTCAAGAGGAATATAGATGTTGAGGAGATGATGAGTATTGATGGAGTATTAGTGATTGGATGATTTAGAAAGCAAATTGATTTGCTCGCTGTGACTTGAAACAAAAGATGAAAGGAAACGTTGAAAATGATTGGTGTGTTGAAATGCTTTGTTGTTGTCTGTGCAAAGGAATGAAAGGGATAGAAGGATTGCAATTCTGATGAGTGAGTTGGTGTAGAGAGCTATGGTAGATTCTTGTGTGTGTTGGAGTAGCTAGAAGTCTAAAAAGGATAATTTAAGTTTGAAATAGGGTCAAAATTGTGTGGTGCGACCAATATGAATCATGTCTGAGGGTAATGTTGAAAAAGAGTGACGATTTTCTGGGAATAATCTGAAGATTGTTTGGATGGGGAATAGGAAGATTAATTTCATTTGCCACATAGTCGCCATTCAAGGTTTTTTTTTTTAAAGTTGCACACACTCACGGCAGACCCTATTCAGGAAGGGTTGTAGAACTCTCAAAAGTTCACCCTCTAAGGCAAATTACGCCATGAATGTAGCACAGACGCAGGCTTAAAGTGAGGGAGATTAAATTCAGTAAGAAATACAGAAGATGAAGAGAATTCCACAAAGCAGAGTGGTGGGTAAAGAAGGAAGTCATCCAACGCAAACTAGCCTGAGAGTTACCCCATGTCAACTACAATACTTCTCGCAGTATACAGCACCTATGTGCTACGTAAGCGTTTTAAGGTGTGGTGATCCGCGAGTATAATTTCCCTTCGAGCACTTGCGCTGCGGTACCTATAGGATTAGAGATAAAACCAACATCGCCGCCGCAAAGATAGGGGTCAAGTGAACTGGAAAGTACAGACAGTTTATAACCTTTTTGCCTGTTACTAGACCCTCCAAAAGCGGGGAAACCAGAAGTCCACCCCCCCACCAATATTGAGAGTATACTCCATACATGGGCATAAGAGCCTTTGTATTTGTCGCGGAGCAACTGAGTAAAAGGAGGAAATCTCAACAGTCTAAACAGAACTTCTATTCGTTTAAGGCCGCCATAGCAACCGTTGTATGTGAGGTCCAAGAACATTTTTTGTCATAGTTAAGGCCAAGGTAAGTTAAATGTCACAGAGAACGAAACAGAAACCGTCGAAGAGACAGGAAAAGTTAGAAAGGTTATTTGGAGAAGGAGAATGTAAAAGGTTGGTTTTAAAGAAATGAATTTCGCAAAGTTATTTCTATCTCATTGGCGCGAGAAAAAACGGAAAGACTTATAGAACGAGTAGCAATTCCTGAATAAATAGTGGGAGAGAATTGATAACTGAGTTAAAAAGAAGGGTCGAGTCCATCAGAATACTCAGTGGATAGATTAGAGTACAGGTGAGAAGATCAATTAAGAAAAGTAAGGAAAAAGTAGCGAGAATAAAGACAGAATCCTCTGAGAACACCACTATGAACAGCAAAGAAAGAATAAGTCCCCCATCAACAAACAAGCCGATATTAAGCTTTGAAAGAAAGCCTAGATATAAGTAAGCAAAGAGAAGAGAAACCCAAAGAAGACTTGAGAGCATGACGCGTGCACTACCGGTCAAATGCTTTGGCATATGTCAAAGTCGCCACACCCAATCCCCTCGTAGTTCTAAAGCGAAACAACCATAAATCGTAAGAGCCGTGCTGGTCGCGAATCGAGTGAGTTTCAGATTGATCTAAGAAGTGAGTTGAGAAAGGCTTTCAAAGATCTTAGATAGAAATAGCAAGTGAGAGCTACAAGGGCGAAGTTAAAGGATCAAGCGGCTGTCCTTTTTTCGGAATACGGTGTACATGTGAGAGCTTCTCAAACACTGAGGAGGCGAATAGTCGCTAGTATTTGAGACATAGAGAAATATAGTTGAGCGAGGGCCGAAGAGATAGCCTTTTAAGTTGAGAATTATCAACACCAAAATGATCAATAGATGAATAAGAGGGAGAAGGCAGATTTACAGAAGTTGCCAGAGTAGTCAGAAAGATTTGTCAGTAAGGAGAACCAAGGAGATTTAGCGCACTTCCTTTGATGAAAGCCAGCTTATTGCTCGTCGAAGAGTATCCCTGCAACCGTTTACAACCGGTTATAAATTAGCGAGAGTGAGTGGAGAACGAGAATTTTTCCACACCGATATTCACTGTCTCTAGCCTGAATGCCAGAGCATAAGCACGATCGAACCATGGATTATGAGGAAAGAAAGATTTAGTTTTAAGAAGAATGAATGAGGAAAGAAAAATTTAGCTGAAGAGGAATGAACCTGCTCACCCATCAACGATACAGCTCCCTCCTTATTTTTAAATCTTATACATCCATCATTATTCCTTATTAGATATGCCAATTTGCATCATCTTGCAAACTTGTAATCTACATTTAAGTCCTGGTCTAAATAATTTTAACTTTGTAGGAGGACAGCCACTTGACCTAAGAACTCGTTACGGACCACAAACATTGTCTCCTCATTTCCCATTAATAAAACTTTTCATTTCATCTGGTTACTATTATTATTTATTATTATTATTATTATTATTATATTATTTATTATATTATTATTATTATTTATATTATTATAATTATTAATTATTATTATTTATATATTATTATTATAATTATTATATTATTGATTATTCTTATTATTATTATTATTATTATAATTAATTATATTATATTATTGTTATATTAATTTTTATTATTAATTTGGAAACATCATTATTTTTTAACAATATTAATATTAATGTTATTATTATTATTTTATTATTATTATTATTAATTATAATTATTATAGTTATTATTAATTATATTATTATTTATTAAAATATTATTTATGTTATTATATTATTAGATATCAGATTTTTATTGAAACTTAATTAATTTGTATTACTATTATTATTTATTATTATATTTAATTTACCAATCATTTATTATTATAATGAGACTTAAGGAGTAAAAAATTTATTGCAAAAATAATTTCGGGAGGTTGAACCCCCTGACCCTCCTGTCTTCAGCCTCATAGTATCTATATAATAATATATATATAATATATACAAATAGTAATGTATATATATATATATATATATATATAAATTAAATATATATAGTAATATATATAGAGTATATATATATATATAATAATATTATAATATAGAAGAAGAGAGAGAGAGAGAGAGAGGAAGAGAGGGAGAATATTTTAAACAATATTTTTTCAAATTAACGTCATCGGCATCATTAACGGCATCATTGATCGGCAAAATCTGCTCCTAATGCGTCATCGTCATCGTCATCGCAAAAATTTCATATATCGTCCCATCACTAATATATATATCATATATAATAATATATATATATATATTATATATATATATATATAATATATATATTATATATATTGATTCAAGATTTCAACTATTTGTGTATAAAACTTTCAAAATTTGACTCCTACCGATTCCGGGCTCCGATTTCACAGCCTTGGATATAACATAACCCGTATAACTTTACGTAGGGTTGGCCGAGCACCGGGTGCGTGCGGTGCGGTGCGGTGCGTGGTGCGCTCATTTTGGTGCGGTGTGGTGCGGTGCGATGCTTGGTGCGTTCATTTTGGTGAGCTGTAGTGCGGTGTGTACGTGGTGCATCGAATTTCAGCGAAACCTGGTGTGTGGCGGGTGCGGTGCGGAGAAAGAAATAAAGTGCGGGCGTCGGAGCACGAGAAAAATATTTGGTGAGGTGCGGTGCGTCGGTGCCCTGGGGCCCTGTTGATCTCACAACACCGGCACCGCACCGCTACCACTTCCCGAACAAATTCTGAAAATAAAAAAAATGAAAAAGAAATTGAGTTGGGTGATATATATATAATATATATATAATATATATATATATATATATAATAATAAGTAAATCTATTATATATAACATCTTGTCAATAAACATTAATAATAATAAATTCATAA
The DNA here is from genome assembly GCA_015478945.1 of Trachelipus rathkii. Classification (NCBI taxonomy): domain Eukaryota; kingdom Metazoa; phylum Arthropoda; class Malacostraca; order Isopoda; family Trachelipodidae; genus Trachelipus; species Trachelipus rathkii. The sequence continues at coordinate 65,451 of JABUQX010040941.1, read as the reverse complement.
AGAGAGAATAACAATGTTTCAATTATGACAGAAAATTAATATATATTAATATGTAAATTATAACAGAAAATTAATAGGTATTGAATCAAAATATCAATTGAATAACTTCATAAGATTATTTTTCTTTTCATTTTACATATTATAGTAAATATAATATATTGAATAAAATATATATATATATATATAATAATAATATATATAAGGTATTTATAGGTCACGAGTTTATGTTACAGCGGTGTAATCACATACGCGGATTTAAATATAAAATGTTAGGAATACTAATCGATTAATAATTTATTAAGGAGGATGGAATATGTTACGTTGGTGCCTGCGCACGCGCAATACGAAAACCTCGCACAAACATGAGAATAGGAATGGATGATATATTTTTTATGGCTTCTATGAAATGCACATAAAAATGAGGTGGGCTCTTCTCTTGGAATTCTTTTAAACGGGTTGTTCGTTTCCCCACGCAAATGTAACCGCCATAAACAACAGATCGCCCTGCATAGGCAATCATTTGCGTTATAAATACAGTACATGACAGTCCGTAAAACTCGTCAATGATATCCAACAATATTTTAATCTGAATGTGAAAAAGGTTTTTGAAGAAAAATGATATTGTATCAATGTGGCTCAAAATAGTCGATTACATGTAATGTAATAAATTGTAATATTATCATAACAAATTGTATCATCTATGAATCTTATTCCATAGCAGTCAAAAGAAGAGAAAACGTCAAGTCGTTTCAACTTGTACATACAGTATTTACAATGTTGTTGCGAAAGACCTTCCATCCAGGAGGCGAAATACAAATGCGTTCAGGGCTCTGCCCCAATTCCATTCATCATAATGGACAGGGATGCCGGTATTCCCTTACATCGTTGGTTATTTTGAATGCAAGATCATCGGGGCGAGGTTACTGGTCCATTAAACCCTGCGGACACAGTAATGTTTGGATTTACCCACAAAATGTCCATGGTAAGTTGCGGGTGAACGCGCAGTCGTGCCATGAATGGAATCAGACTCGATCCATCTCCCGTAAAGGTTCGTTCGAGTAGGTCTCACATAGGCTGCATTATGTGACAGGCATGTGGTAATATATTCTCGCGTTCCTTAAAGGTAATCACTCAGGGTCAACAAGACTCTAAGGAAATGGAAGGTAACGCTGTCCTGTCAGCTTTCCTCGAAGAGGTAAGGCCTCGAAACCTACTATTCGATATACCACAACCAAACTTAACTGACGTATGTAGACCTGTGAGGTAGTGAGTTGTATATGGGGTTTGTTTTCCGCCCAATAATCTGATTCCACCTGTTACCATACCGTTATTGGTAAAGCCCAAATTTCTATGTCCATAAGATATTCCCAATAAGTCCTGTACAATTCCATTAGAAGGCAACATTGACACCAGAACCCAGCCGCCTTTGTTGGTTCCACTAATGCAACCATGCCACAAATGTTTTGGCATATATGCTACATGTGTATACAACAAATCCGTCCGTATGTTGCCTTCGATATCCCAAGACCCAAGACTAGCCTCCCGAATGAGGACGTTTGGATTTCATGGTGTATAGTAAAGAACGTCAGTTCGACGTCGAACTGTAACCGGACACATCCCCTCCAGATGTGATGAGGGTTGAACATCGACCCTGTACCTTGAAAACCGTTGTTAAGTCTATGGAATTCCATGTGCTCGGCTCGCGATGTATTCAACGTTCCAAATCTGCAGCAATCCTGCGAGCATTCCTGTGTTTTGCTTAATGTAACACCTCCAACATGTCCTGTGATATACTGTCACCGTGGCATGTTCCAAAATTATGGTCGACTAAACCAAACCCCCCTCTGAAGATATACGTTCACTAACTTATTACGCAATAATTTGTAGTTATGACATAACCTCCATCGATAGTCTGTTATTGCTTGGTTACACATTCACATTGCCTGATATTATAGCTAACAATACAATGTAATTCTATAAAGGATATGTATTAAGTATTTAAGTAATCCTTGTTTAGCTGTATTGGATTTTTAATTACTATTATATACCTATGTATTTAACTTCCTAATTATTTCATATTGACACGTTTCGGCTTTTGTAGGCACATGATGTCTACGGAGGACTTCTAGTTGTTTATTGGTGCAATGCTGGAAACGAACAACCTTATCAAATAATGTCGAAGGAAACCTCCCCTCATTTTTTATGTGCATTCACAAAAGCCATAAAAAATATATCATCCCATCGAATCTTCATGTTTTGTGCGCGTATTTTCAATGTTCGCGTGCCAGATCACCAACACGTAACATATCCCATCTCCTTAATAATTATAATAATCCGAACTATATTTCCTACACTTTTTCATACTTAAACACCCTGTACGGTGATACACCGCGTAACATAACTCGTGAGATATATATATATAATAATCATATATATATATATATATATATATATATATAAATATATATAATATATATATATAATTATAATGATATATATATATATATTATATATAATTATAATATATAATATATATAATATTTAATATATATATATAATATATATTAAAAATATAAATATATATATAATAATAATAATAAAATTAAATATAAATAAATATATATACATAATATATATATATATATTATCCATCTTCTTTTTAACCCCAAGACTGGGGTACGGTGTGTAATAGAAGAACCATGAACATAGTCGAAAAGCCCAGCCTTACCGCCCCTGTTATACCTTTTAGAGAACTCGTCGCAGTCAAAAATTCCACCCTAGAGCTTTCACGGACCGCGACGGACCCTCACTCTGGCATATCGTCAAAGGGGTCATCCCCTGGCCCAGGTGGTCCACAACCATATCTCCCTCACAACCGCCGCCATTCACTTCCTCATTATGGACCTTATCCCCTCGCTCTGCAAACCACATTCCTCTCCTCAACCATTCGTTTACGCTGACCTCAATCCACTTTTTCTTCGTTCCTCCCAAGACCATAGTTTCCACTAATAGATCTATAAAACACGGTAACAAACATACAGTATGTAAGCCCTAGTTGCACTCAATTGACTTAGTCCCTTTACATCCACGACAACAATTAATTGCACCAGCCACCTCCTGCCATTTCACAACTTTCCTTACTTACACTCTGCTATCACCGTTCCCTTTCTGTCTAACATATATCCTAAATTTAAACTCAGAACACTTTTTCCCACTGCTCACCATCTAACTAACTTCACACCGAGGACTTTCCTCACGTCACAACAATAACCTTAACCTTATCTACATTTACTTCAAAACCCCTCCCTTTACCATCCTGCAAATCTCTCTATCCAAAATCCTCTTCAAACCGTTTTCATGCACTACACAAAAACCAAATCATCCGACAAATAATATGTAGGGACTTCCACTCACCGCCAATTCTCCATCATCTAAACCACCATTTTCCTGCCACCCCATTCTTAATTCTTTTCATAACCCATCGCAAAATAACAAATTGATAACCGCAATGGAAACAACACATCCTGCCTCACTCGCTATTAATATTAAACCAATCCTTTTCAACCATTTATTCTTACCACGCTTCACTATCGTCAATACAATACTTTTGATTCCATATATATATATATATAATATATATATGTATATATAAATATATATAATATTATATAGATATATATATAATTATATATATATAATAATATAAATATATATATATATATATATATCCCCTGTCAGTAGGTTTAGCAACAGAATCATCAGAGCGATTAAGAGTAGGAAAAAATTTTTTTAACAAATTATTTTTTTGCGCAAGAAAATTAACTATGTAAGGATCCACAAGTTTAGTAGGAACAAGCTATATTCCATTCCGAGTTTATCAAAATTTACGATTGAAAGTCAACCAAATATTAATCCATTATGATGTTTCATCTTGCCCATCAATTAATGGACAATACAAATGTAACCTAACCATAAATTAGAGGAATAAAAATGCTCATCATCGCTCTCATATTTTTAATTCCTTTGACTGTCATTGCTGAGAATAATACATCTCACGAGTAATGCAAGGAATACAAACTAATGTTTGCTGTTACATATATATCTTAAAATGATGGAGACAAGAACAAATTGATAGAAATTAGAATAGAATGTCATTGATGGACAAACATTTATTTAATCATCAAATTTAAGGCCGTAACTGGAGAAAAAGTCTATTAGTTTCTTTCGGCAAACCAACAAATTCAGAGTAAACTCATGTATTGACGAAAGTTAGCGATTACTTTATTCCTTGCCTGTAATTTTATTAGTCAACTGAGCCATGGCGATATATTCAAGTGTGCCGCAATTAATCTATTTTGAAAGAACTTCGTTGACTCTTGTTTAAGATGTCACAACATTTCTAATGGTTGATTACTGACGGAGTTTGTGCTGTTCACCCAAGAAAGAAACAGAGCTTCTTTATATTTGCACCAGCATCTCTCAGGACACAGTGGACATCATGTGAATAGGTTCCATTTCGACAAAATTTCATTAAATACGTCACTGATATGTCACCTGTGTAACAACATGACGGTTCTGAGCAACGAATCAAATTTGGCTCTGAAATATGTCAACGGCATAACTACTCAAGAAAGAACAGGAAGAAAACTGCGATTGATACTGACCATGCTTGGGAGAAAGCTAACCTTTGATAATTATTGATAGAGTTTATTAATTTCTGAAACTTTTTCTTTCAAATAAATATCTCTGTATACTTCCTTTAGTATGATGAAAAACCGAGTACTTGCTAAGCTTCCTTATCAAAACCTAAGAATTTCAGCGTGACGAAAGCAGAAATCATCCTTTACTATATATTTCTGTAAATTTTACTAACTCCATCCTTTTGATTTTCGTTTCATTGTCCATATATTTGTATTTTATATTAGTTTCAACGAGTAATTCATCCTTCTAAATCTGGAATTGGGGATCCTTACTCTTATTTAACTCATTTTCCTTCTACAATTTCCTTGTTTTTTGCTTGCTTCATGATAGTTCATACTCTGATATATTCTCCTTTCTGAAATAATTACGAAATGGCAAATGTATGTTTCCGTTTCATTGGAAACAATATCGAAGTAATTCCAAACCACACGGAATAAGGCATACTATTGGGAATCTGTTCAACCAGTTATTCGCAGCGATAACTCAACAATTACAGTCTATCAAATAAATTCTAGATTTCGGATTGACAAATTACTGTACTTACCTTGGAACGGCACTAAGTCAACTAATTCTAATCATTTCTCACAAAATTGTTACAATTTTCTAAAACAAGTCCAATCATAACATTTTCATATAGTATTCCGAGTTTTCGAGTGCAAAGCAAAAATTTATTTTTATAATTTGAATCAAGTCAATGCAAAATATTCAAAAAGCATGCAATTATATATATATATTATATTATATATATATATAATTATATATAATATATATATATATATATATAGATATATATAAATTATATATATATATATATATATATAATAATATATATATAATATATTCTCACACCTTTCTCAATAAAAAAAAATATCGCTGGAATTTACAGTTACAACAATTTTTAGCTTTCTTGAATCTTACAAAAATTAAAGGTATCGTACTTGTATTAAAGTACTGCACGCAAAAGTGTTTATAGGTTAGTTGGAAAATAGATATCGAGCGGGATGTATGTTTCCAACGACTTACCAGTCATTTAAATTGAATCATTGCTGTTAAACTGATCAGAAGAGGCATAGAACAATAGAACTGTGTAAAAGGTTTCCCGCAAGAACTCCTCTCAATGGAGGAGTATGTGATTGAAGAGTTCAAAAGAGCAGTGTCCGTTATAATAACAATGAAATGAAGAAGATGATCAACAATCACTTGATACAGATAAAATGCCTTAGACCACCCATTTAAAGAGAAAAAGTTGAAGTCGTACCACCCAAAGAGTCGAGCATACTCTATACACGGCAATACACCCCCCTTAAATATCAAACTCGAGGTGGCGTGAAGAAATCTGAAGTGCACTCAGAACACCCACCTTTTAGAAAGCTTGTTTAAAGAGTAGAAGTAATAATAATCCTTCCAATATAAGGTCACCAAAAGAAAAATAATACACCAAGACAATATTGAGGACAGACGAAGGTTGAGCTATGTTGTTTCAAAAGAAGAATTTATAGCCGTTGAAAAATTATGTGATGGTGAAAAGATGAGAGCGAACCTTTTGATTAATTGAAAACAACTTTCTCAATGCCTCAAAGAACAAAATCGAGAAAATCAGATTCTAAGTTGATCAAGGGCCCTTCCTAGCGTGAGCTAATTTGTTGTTGAAAAAAAGGACGTCTAAATCAAATGAGGAGATAATGAAGGTTGAATCTCCACATCTGAAGTAGATGTTTGAATGAATTGCAATAAAGAAGGTCTTTTATGAAAATAGAAAGAGTTAGGGATAAAACAGAACATGAATCAATCAACCTCCTATTTAATAGATTTAAAGGATGAGCGATGGCAATTCAAACACGCAAAATACTGAAAAAGAGACCAAGAGACACCATAAGCAATGGCTTGAGCCAGAGAAAAGATTAAAGATTTGGCAATTTTCATTTTTAAACCTTCCTGCTAGAGTAGATTCGAAAAACTATACGAAACGAACAGAAAGTAGAGAATTGGCGCATTTGGGAGGTTGATGATTGTTCCCTTTTTTTGTACAGGAGCACCATTCCAGCAAGAAAAAAAGGCCACTTTTTTAGCAAGGAAAAAGGCCAGAGTAGAAAGACAGAGGCGGAAAAATTGAAAGCACAAGTAGCAAAGCTTGAAAACAACAAGTTTTGAGAACTATAGGAGAAACCATCAGAACGTAACTTTCTTATGTCAACACCTCTTGAAAAAAAAGAAAATAACATCTTCTTGAAAATTACAATTATTACAATAAATATTTGGAGTAGGTGGATGAAGAGAATAAATCACTGGATCGCCTATGTGAATTAGATGGAAAGTTTGACAAGAGTTTAGCCTTAGTGAAGGTTATAAACGGCAGTTATCCAACGGAAATATCAAAAAAGTAATAGTAAAAACAAAGTTAACTTATACATTTTTTGAAAATTCAAATATTACTGAAGGAGAGGAGCCAGTAAGATTATTGCATTTCTACTGAGAAAATAAATTTGTGGTGATGAAAAATGGAGTTGGAGATTTCCAAATGAAATATAAATTGCAAGGGTTTCTGATTTGAAGATGACAGTAATTCCTAAAGGCAACGTCCCTGTGGCTAATAGATCACGAGAACAAAGCAGAGTTTACAAGTTATCTAGTTTATTGAAATTTAAAAGATCATGTGGTGCAGAATATCCATGCCAGAGAGAATTAAACTCGCGCTTTGCACACTCCGAGAGATCCTTTCCCACGGAAACTGTATGTCTTGCCATGAAAATCATAAAAGTCGACCGTAAGTCCGACCCTTATCTGAACGGAAGTGCCAAACAATCGTTTTCCGCCGTAGTCGGGGTCTTTCCTGCGGACGACTCTTGAAGAATAGAAACAGAAATACAGAGATAGAGAGTGATGGAGGGACCCAGAGGAGTAAAGAATTAACAGAACAGATAAGAATAGAGATTAGGATAAAAGGTCCTAGAAGTTGGGTCATCTCAAAAGCGATCAAGATACGAATAGGGAACTGCACTAACGCTCAAGGTTAATCTGATGAAAAGTCCTAGCAATCATATAACTTTATCTGAGAATTGAGGAATGCAAGTTTGCACGTGAGAACGTGAAATAAAACCAAAGAATGAGGATTCAGCGGAATGTGAAGAAGAGACTCAGAAAAATTCGGATAATTATATACAGTTATTTGATTTGCCATTAGGTAGAATAACGAAAGACTTAACAGATCAACAAGCCACGGAACAAACATTGCAAAAACATTGGCACAACTGCCTTTGTCTGAAAATTGAGGGAAGAAATGGTAGGAGTCAACAGAGAGCTTGAAGTCGGAAAGTTTAAAAACCTAAATTTCGGTTAGGAATAAGAGATGAGGTTTAGAGAGGAGAGGTGATGTTCAAACAAATAATGAAAAATTAGAAATTTAAAACCGGAGAGTTGCAGAAATTTTTGAAAGAAAGGCGACCGTAACATCAAAATAGGCCGGGCAATTCCGTGAAGCACCACCCACCATCGGGGCTGTCAACTCACAAGTGGGATTCGAATAGTAGGGTTATTTTTTGAAGCACCCCTATAGCTTCTCCAAGGCTAATTCGGTGGCCTGCCATTTAAATTTTTTATTTCTTTTTTAAAAGTAAGTGTTGTCTGTAAATTGTATTTTTATGGTGTGTGATAAGGAAAGCTTTACTCCATCGTTAAGAAGAACATATGGATAGAGCTACAAAAAGAAGAAAATTGCATTAGTGCCATTTGAGTACTCTAAAACTTCCATATTCTCAATGTGGGTAATCTCACGCTTAAGGAGCGCTACTTCTTATCATAATATATATTATATATATAATATAAATATATATATATATATATATTATACATATATTATATAAAAGAATATATATAAGTATATATTTATATATATATATATATATATATATAATATATATAATATCATGTCGGTGCGGTGCGGTGCGGTTGTAAAAATATAAAGATGCAGTTCGTGCGCTTGCCCAAACTCTCAGTGTGTGTCCTGCGGTGCGGTGCGTAACGCAAAAGAAAGATGGGGTGCGGTGCGAAAAGTATGATGGGTGGTGCGGTGCGGTGCGGTTCGCAGTTGCACGACCTCCTGGTGGTGCGGTGCGGTGCGCGAAAATCGGTCTCGCCAACACTAACTCATACATTAAACCAATACTTATCACTATGATGCATAAGATTTGCCTGTTATTACGAAAATCACGGTACCTCCTCCTATGCCTTTAAATCTCTCTCTCCCTAGATCAGTATATTATTGAGAAAAACATTAATCTTTTCCATATTCCCTCATCTTCTTAAGCAGATTATACTCCTTACCTAAGAACACAACAACTTCTTTCAATCTCAATATTCAAAAAGAAAATCAATCTTAGCATGTGGCTCCCCCTTTCCCCCCATTCCGTAACAATTTATTATGAGCTACATAAAAGTATTATTTCACCCTTCCCTCATCCCCTCCTCGCGAACAAACAACAATGGGCAGATACGTAGATGACTATTCGCAGCCATTCCTATACATATAAAACCCTCTGCCATTCTTTAAAATCCAACATAAACAAATAGACGATAATATTCAATTCAGTATAAAAGCACTTGCACAAAATAACACACCCTCCCTTCCTGGACACTTTATTAATCATGGACACACCTCGTTTATTTTTTTCCACTTATAGAAAACCTACCCTAACAACCTAACACAACAAACTATTTTTCTTTTTATCCTCCTATACCAAAACTAGCTAATCCTTCCTCTTATTTCTTCGTCGCAATTATAGCAAATTGCTCCTTCATCTAACATAGAATTAGGTTCTTTTCCAACCTTCCAGAACCAATTTATTTTACCCTCAACCATATATAGCCGTGCTCAGAAAAAATCAAGGGTAAATTTTATAATTCAATTACTGTTCCAGCTCACCCCCCCTCCCCTACAGTATCATATCTACCAGTCCCTCAGTTTCCCTTAGGATCGCCATGAAATATGCTAGTAGTATTGGTGCCATTTGACCGTTGCAGGCCATTAAGGTATAAATTAATAGAGATATTGGCTTCAAACTGGAGATATAATCTATTATGTGTTAATCTCGAAACATATAATCTAATGAGGTATTAAGCTCGAAACAGGTTAAATTTCAAGTCTCTAGGATGTATTTCTAGAGGGGGGTCGCCCCCGAGGGTCGACGTGAATATTGCGCTTACGCCCTTGTTGTCGGTGCTGAGAGAGCGAAGATTAGGCTTAAGACGAGTTAGGCTCGAGCATGATGACGTAATCTCGTCGTAGAAGAGATTACGTCAGCAAGTGAGCGTGCGCGCGCGCAATTGCGCATTACACAATACACATATTATTATTAATTAGTTATTGTTATTGTTAATCATTCCCGAAGGAAATCGAATCTGAGTCGGAAAACGATTCCTGTAAGGAATCGGTTTTTTATGCACTTGGACTTTGCTTTCCGCCGCGGTTTCTTCTTCGCATCTGGTTCTGAGTCCGATATATACTCTACAGGGTCTAGAGTTATGCGTATCGGCTAAAATTTTGGAAGAGGATTAGAGGGAGAAGGTAACTCTGTAGACGATGTACGTACCGTGGTTCCGCCCAAAGGGGACCACCACCCCCCATGTCAAAAAATCAGAAGTTTCGTAGAAGACTGAAATTTGGAGAGAAGTTCAGAGATGTAATTTCTGAAAGTGGTAAGTATGGGAATCTGATGAGTTGGCACCGGCACCGGTGCTGGAGCCACTGCGGTGCCGAATTAAATAAACAGTGTATAAAAACAATTCTTGGTGTCCTAAAGGGTTATCGAGAACGTTAGAGCTCGGAAATTGAATGGTTATAAGACCGTATTAGGGTGTCTAGGACCCCATTAGGGGGTCCCGACTGAAAAAAGAGCACAGATGTTTGCAAACAAGAGGTCGAAGAGGAGGGAGAAGAAGAGGAATGAAGAAGGAGATGAAGATGAAATAAGGAGGGACAAGAATGAGAAGGAGTCTGATTCAGCGGAGTAGGAGTTTACAGCTTGCACTGGTGTTGGCTCACGGCTGCGGATGCAGAGATAGTAAATATTTCGTGTAATGATACACTATTGGCGTCTTTATATAATGTTATCAGGTCTGTAGTTTCGAAAAATAAGAGTTTCAGATCATCAGGAAAAAAATAAAAAAATTAAAAATAAATAAATAAAATTTTTTATTACTTTTTGTTTATAACTTACCAATTTACGTTTTTTACATATCCTAAAGCAGTAAAATGCAGTAAATCAAACCACCATCCAACCACCATCCCTCCACCCTCCTGTCCAGTTTGTTTGACTATTGATCTATTGTCTATTGATTCAAGTCACAAATTATTTTACTTAACAATTGTACACGTTTTACATAACCATAGCAGTCAAATCAGTAAATCAAACCACCATCCAGCCCCCATCCCCACCCTTCTGTTCCATAATTGATATATTTGATTCTATTGATTACAAGTCAAATTATTTTACTAAAACTGGAACGTTTTACATACCATTAAAGCAGTTAAATCAGTAAATCTCAAACCACCAATCCATCCCCACCCCGCCACCCATCTGTCCATCCTTGATCTATTGGATCCATTGATTCAAGTCACATTTCGAGTATCATTTTGGGATAAACATAACATAAATAAAGTTCTTTTACACTGATCAAACGAAGTATATGTGAGCGTAACAAAAGTTTTCACATTAATAAAGCATATGATCATCTGACCTAAGAATATAAACCACAACGACAAACTTAGCAAACATCTTAAACATCAGGAATAAACGGTTACATTAAACAAATTTCTCATATTAAACAACAGTAAAGTAAACTAACATAACATCCAAAAACGAACTTATTCACACTTTGTCAAGGCATATCTCTAACATAACAAAGTTAATTTTTAATTTAAGACTGTAAATATTAAACAAAAATTTACAATAACTCAGTCTCATTATCTTACAGAGCAGCGAAAAGTATGCTAATGTAACAATTTTCCATTTAATAAAACCAACTATAGCATTACCAGAATAAGAATATGAATATACAGCGACCAAAACCCTGACACTCTAAGCAAGAAAAACTGCCAAACATTACAAAGGTCAAACTTTTCTACAGAAAAGTACTAACAAAGACATACAAAACAATCCATTCGTACTTTATCAAACATATCACCAAATGACCATGGTTAATTTTACATTAACATAGTAGTAATTTAACAAAAAAATATTTTTTTTAGGTTAAGTTACCTAAGCTAATAACCTAATGGGTAAAGACAACCCAAAGTAAAGTTTACCCTTCTTTGTAAAGCTAAACGAATGAACAATAGACGTACTTGCACACAACAGACCAGACGAAGAAAGCTATCAATTAACAACTTAGTCAATAAAACGAACATACGAGGGAAGTAAAATTAAGTTTTATCATTTTTTTATAACATATAATTTTCATGGAAAAACGAATATATTAAACATAAAAAAAATAATGCATAAAAACATAAGTTTTTTTAAATATATTAATTCATCCAATCAGAGAACATAGGATTGAATTCAAGTTGGGTAAGCTCTATATATCTCTCTAAAGAATTCACACCCTTTGAAAGGATTGTAAGTCTATAATGCCTTCAGCAGGCATAAACCATTTATTCAGCATATTTTTGATTTAGGCAGCACTCATTGCTCTCAACAAGAGAGAAGTAACTCATCCAAGCTGATAGTTATTAAAGCAATTTCTGTAACTGCATTATATGGGGACCACATGTTTCGGTGTAATATCATTTAGATTACACCAGTAGCTTTTCATATGTTATTAAGTCAGTCGAGTATCTCAACATCGCTGTAAGATGCAATGTTAATTCATTTTTTATTTTAATCAAAGCATGTAATATTTTCAGACGTTTCGAAAACTGTTGAAAACCTAACATGTACGGTGTAGGAAGGTCACACGATTGATAGGTTTCCAGTAGTTGGCGTACATCAAGGGTTTTTAATATTGTCACACGACCAGAAAGTAGCAACTATTCTATTAGAACCACTTACGCTGTCTTCCCAGTAGATATTTCCATCTTATGCGTTGATCCATTCGGAATAAAAAAACACTTATTATCCTCTACCATCTGCTGCGTGTCGATAAATCTTGATTGAATCCTTCAGCACAAACGAATAAACGGATCTAAATTGACTCTCTTGGCAGGAATAAAGCAACGTAGCGGCGCCATTCGGGTTTATTTACCGATTAAAATAAATGACACTTTTCGTTAAGGAATAACGAAAAGTCTGCGTAGGATTATCAACAACAAGCGTGAGATGCGGGGGAGATTCTCCGTATCAGCCATTGAAAGATTCCTTAGCTGAAAAGAAAATAGGTGTGATAAACAATATTTCAAGGTGAATGAGGCATGGTCTTTCTTTCAACACCACATCAGAAGAAAGTAAACAAGAATTCGAAAGCACGAACGAACCATATCAGGGTTCAAAAGGGTATATATTCTCGTTAGACAAACAAACAAACAACAACAAACAAACAAAAACAATAAACAGGTTCACTATGGTAATTATAAATGTATACAAAGGAGATCTATACAGACAAATTGACATGAAATGAGCTTAGCCAAAACAAAAAACAAAAAATAATAATAATAATAAGTGTAATAAATAATAATAATAATATATAATAATAATAATAATAATAATAATAATAATAATAATAATAATAATAATAATAATAATAATAATTAATAATAATTAATAATAATAATAAAATTAATTAATAATAATAATAATAATAATAAATAATAATTAAAATATATTAATAATCAATGTTCATCACATACATATAGTTTTTACATAGGCTTAAGATCTAAAAACGCTAAATCTTTACACTGAAAACCAATCATTTTCGTCGTTATATCTAAGATATTTTTTCACTTCATCGATACCATCATTGAGTACATATGTTAAAAGTTCACGTTCAGACACTAAAATTTGTTTACTAGATAGATCAGTTAGGTAAGCACTTTCGGACCATTGTTTTCTAAATAGATAGACGAGTTTCTGTACATCTATAGAATTTAAGAAGCGTTCAATGATATTCTCAGAATCATCAACCAGCGTTTTCTTGAATGCGTAATATTCCTGATACAACATGTAATGTGCAACAGTTACATAATTAGACAGCATTTCCGATTTCTTAGTTTGCGTTATTACCCTCCTACAAACCTCCGATAGATATTTTATCTGTTTTAATCCAGAAATATAGATTCTACGAGCTGTAGGTTTAAATAAGCCTGTGTCATTACACATCTTCCATACTCGAACCTCCATTCGGTGTGAAATTATAGCCTTAGAAAAAGAGATAGTAAGATGACTGACTTTATGACATCCTCTTCTGGTAATAATCGTTTTCGGTGAGTCTACTAAAACCTCGGTAGAGTTAGAGTACACCTTAACCCATTCTGCAGCGTGACGACATATACAGAGTAGTTCATCTTCATCATAAAAATACGCCTGTTACTGTGGTATACAGATTGATTAATACACGTGAAAAAACATCAGAACCATCGGGGTTTACTTTTTATATAAGATTTGAAACCCCACACCAGAGGATCTTGATATACCCAATGATATATGTTTTGTATAGAGTATATCTGTTAAGACGCACATATTGCACACTTAGTGAAATAGAACACTTTTTAAACGGAACACACTCCTAATGCTTTCCAAGTCACCAAGATTATGAATGTTAAATTAAGCCTCATGAGGAAAAGATTTTTATAAAATTAAGGATTACAAACACAGCTACAGGAAGGCTAAAACCTAGTTTTTTTTTACAAGTGTCATTCGCTTTTAGGCCTACGCTCTTTCGTTTTCATGTTTGTAATTTTGTATTTCGTGGTTTCATTCAGCTATCACATTGGCAAACTAATAAACGCTAATTGGAACTTAAGAAAATAAACAATATTAACTTTTACGAATTAAATAGTTTCATTAACAAGGTTCATTACTCATCTAGCGGAAAAATTTCCACTTATCAAAATTAATGTAGCTAAACAGGTCATACAATATCAATAATGTTTCCAGCTATTTCCCGCATATCAGCAACAGGTAAAGACGTATTATCTAACAAATTCCCTTAAAAAAGTGACCAATCTTTCAAAGATACCAGCATCTTTAACTATGAATTGACAACTATTCTTCATTCAAAGTGTCACTCGTCTCGAGTATAACAACAAGTTGAACTATTGAATCAAACGTACGACATAGCAGAATTTCATCGGGTTTGAAACCTACAGTTTACTCAACAAAATCTTAACAACTAGGCTCACGTTTTAACACATCATGCGTCAGTTATAACAGTGATAAGATGTATTACTGTATAACTGACGGGAAAAAGTTGGAACATTATCAGTATTGCTATGACCTGTTAGCTACTTACCTTTGAATAAGTAGGGAATTTTTCAGTAGATGAGATTAATGAACCTGTTAATGAAAACTATTTATCGTAAGTTAGTATATGTTATGTTCTTAGTTTCAATTAGCATTTATTAGTGCCAATGTGATAGCTTTGAATGAAACACGAAATACAAATACAAAGCATAAAACGGAACTGAGCAGTTAGGCCTAAAAGTGGAATGTACAACCTGATAAAAAAACAAGTTTATGCCTTCCTGGCTTAGGCTTGTGTTTGTATCCTTAATTTTATAATATCTTTTCTCATGAGGCTTGTTTTAACATCATAATCGTTGTGGACGAAAGCATTAGGAGGTTGTGTTCCGTTTAAAAAGTGTTCTATGTTCCACTAAGTGATGCAATATGTTGCGTCTTAACAGATATACCTCTATACAAAACATTATACATTGGGTAATCAAGATCCCTGGGTGTGGGTTTTTCAATCTAGTATATAAAAGAAACCCCGATGGTTCTGATTTTTTCACGATGTATTATCAATCTTGATCATACCACAGTAAACAGGCGTTATCTTTTATGAGTACCAGATGAACATACTCTGTAAATGTTCGTCACGCTGCAGAATGGAGTTTATGGTGTACTTCGTTAACCTCTACCGAGGTTTTAGTACTCACCGAAAACGATTATTACCAGAAAGAGGATGTCATAAAGGGTTAAGGTGTACTCTAACTCTACCGAAGTTTTAGTAGACTCACCGAAAACGATTATTGCCAGAAGAGGATGTCATAAAGTCAGTCATCTTACTATCTCTTTTTCTAAGGCTATAATTTCACACCGAATGGAGGTTCGAGTATGGAAGATGTGTAATGACACAGGCTTATTTAAACCTACAGCTCGTAGAATCTATATTTCTGGATTAAAACAGATAAAATATCTATCGGAGGTTTGTAGGAGGGTAATAACGCAAACTAAGAAATCGGAAATGCTGTCTAATTATGTAACTGTTGCACATTACATGTTGTATCAGGAATATTACGCATTCAAGAAAACGCTGGTTGATGATTCTGAGAATATCATTGAACGCTTCTTAAATTCTATAAATGTACAGAAACTCATATTATAAGGTTTTAAAAGGATGATATATAAGTACAACTGATCTATCTAGTAAACAAATTTTAGTGTCTGAACGTGAACTTTTAACATATGTACTCCATGATGGTATCGATGAAGTGAAAAAATATCTTAGATATAACGACGAAAATGATTGGTTTTCAGTGTAAAGATTTAGCGTTTTTAGATCTTAAGCCTATGTAAAAACTATATGTATGTGATGAACATTGATTATTATTATTATTATTATTATTATTATTATTATTATTATTATTATTATTATTATTATTATTATTATTATTATTATTATTATTATTATTATTATTATTATTATAATTTTTTAATTTTATTTTTAACATAATAATTTTAATTATTATATTATTATTATGATTTTTTATTATTATTATTAATAACATATTATTATGTTTTTTATTATTATTTTTATTATTATTATTATTAATATTATTATTCATTTTGTTATTATTTTTTTATTTTATTATTTTTTTTTTTTTTTTTTTGTTATTTTTTTTTTTTTTTTTTTTTTTTTTGACTAAGTTCATTTCATTGTCAATTTTGCTTTATTAGTTCTCCTTTGTATACATTATTTTACCATAGTGAACCGGTTTATTGTTATTGTTATCTGTTGTTGTTTTGTTGTGTTGTTGTTGTTGTTGTTGTTGTTGTTGTTGTTGTCTAAGCCGAGAATATATACCTTTGTGAACTGATCATGGTTCGTCTCGGGCATCGTATTCTTGTTTACTTTCTTCTGATTGAAAAAAAGAATCTCATTACCTTTAAGGATTGTTTATCACACTGAATTTTCTTCAGAAGATATTTTTTGAGGTGATGACATCTTCCCGCATCTCTACGCTTGTTGTGATATCCTCCGCAGACTTTTCATTATTTCCTAACGAAGAGTCGTTATATATTTTAATCGATAAACGACATGGCGACGCTACGTTGCTTGTATTCGCCAGAGAGTCAAATATAGACACTTTTATTCGTTATGTTGCTGATGGATTCAATCGAAGATTGATCGACCATCGCAGCAGCTATGGGGTAGAGGATAGTGTTTTTTATCCGATGGAATCAACGCAATAGTGAAAATCATAACTGGAAGATCGCGTAAGGTTCCTAATAGAATAGACGTTGTGAGTCTGTCGTGTGGACAATATATAAAACCTTTGATTACGCAACTACTGGAAACCTATCGATCGTGTGACCTTCTACCGTACATGTATAGGTTTCACAGTTCGAACATCTGAAAGTATTACAGCTTTGATAAAATAAAAAATAAAGTTAACATCGAATCTTAACAATGTTGAACATACTCAGATGACTTAATTACATGTAGTTCACGGTGTGAAATCTATGATGAATTTTACACCGAAACTGTGGCTTTCCCATATAATTGCAATATTACAGAAATGCTTTAATAACTATCAGCTTGGGTGAGTTTACTTCTCTCTTGTGTATGAGATAATGAGTGCTGCTGAATCAAAATATGCTGAAAATGGTTTAGTTGCTGCTGAAAGGGCATTTATACATTACATCTTTCAAATTAGTAGTTGAATCTTTAGAGAGGATATATAGAACTTACCCAGTTTATGTTGAATCCTATAGTTCTCGATTAGATGAATTAATAATATTTAAAATAATATTATATGTTTTTATGCATTTATATGTTTATATTAATATAACGCTCTTTTCAATGAAAATTATATGTATAAAAAAAATTGAAAACTTGTTTTATTTTCCACTTTACAATAATATTTTATTGACTAAGTTGTTAATGATAGCTGGTTATTCGTCTGGTTGTTGTGTGCTAAGGTATTGTTATGTTCAATCTTTTTAGCTTTACAAGGGTAAAATTTACTTTGCTGTGTCCTATCAATGGCGAAAATATATTGAATCTTCATCAAATTCAAACTTTTTTTGTTTAAATATTTATCGTACTGTTAATAGTAAAATTAACATTAGTCATGTGGGAAATGTTTTGATAAGTACCGAATTGGATTATCGTTTTTGTGATGTCTTGTTAGTACTTTTACTGATTGAGTAAGTTTGGACCTTTGTTGAATGTTGCAGTTTTATTCTTGCTTAGATGTACTCAGGTTTTGTCGCTGATTATTATATGCTTAGTTCGGTAATGCGTATGTTGGTTTTATTAATGGGAAAACTTTGTTACGATTAGCATACTTTCGCTGCTCTGTATGATTATTAGACAAAGTTATGGTAAATTTTTGTTAAATATCACCATGTTAATGTAAAAATTAACATTGTTTATGTTAGAGATATGCTTGACAAAGTCGTAAATAAGTTACGTTTTTGGAAGTTATGTTAGTTATCACTGTTTTGGAGTATTGGACTTTGTTAATGTTACGTTTATTCTGTTTTAAGATGTATCTTATTATGCTAAGTTTGCGTTGTGGGTTATATTCTTAGTCCAGATGATGCTAAGTAAGCTTAATTATATTTGAAAACTTCTGTTACTGTCAACATATATTCGCTGATCAGTGTATAAAGAACTTTATTTATATGATATGTTTATCCAAAAATGATAATTCGAAGTGACTGAATCCAATGGTCAATTTAGTATCAAGGATGACAGGAGGGGTGGCGGGACTGGGGGCTGGATGGGGTTTGAATTTACTGATTTACTGCTTTAATGTTTGTAAAACGTTGCAGTTTTAGTAAAAAATTTGACTTGAATTAATAGATCAATAGAATCACAGATGGTCAGGAGGGTGGCGGATGGGGGCTGGATGGTGGTTGATTTACTGATTTACTGCTTAGGGTATGTTAACCTTACAATTTTAGTAAAAATTTGACTTGAATCAATAGCAATAGATCAATAGGTCACAACTGGACAGGAGGGAGGGGGATGGTGGTTTTGGAATGGTGCGCTTGATTTACTAGATGCTACTGCTTTAGATATGTTAAAAACGTTAAATGGTATATAACAAAAAGGATAAGAAATTTATTTATTTATTTTTTTATTTTTTTTTTTTTTGATGATTTCTGAAACCATTATTTTCGAATCTACAGACCCAATACATATATAAAGACGCCAATAGTGTATCATTTACACAAATATTTACTATCTCGTGCACACGCACCGGAGCTAACACACAGTGCAGCTTCAACTACCGTACTCCTCTGAATCAACTCCTTTCGTCATCTTTCCCTCCTCTATTCATCCTTCATCCTTCTTATTCCTCCTTTCTTCTTCCCTCCTTCGACCTCTGTTTGCACTCGGCTCTTTTTTTCGTTGGGCTCTTCCCAATGGTTGTCCTAGACCACCCTATACCGGTCTTATAACCATCATATTCGAGCTCTACGGTCTCGATAACCCTGTATAAGGACACCAACATTGTTGCTATACGACTGTTTTATTAACTCGGCACCGCACGTGCTCCAGCACCGGTGCCGGTGCCAACTCATCAGATTCCAATACTTACCTCTTTTCTAGAATTACACTCTGAATCTTTCTCTCCAAATTTCAGTTCTTTCTACGAACACTTCGATTTTTTAATTGTGGTGGTCCCCTTTGGGGGGAACCCACAGGGGCACGTAAAATTCGTCTTACAATAGGTTACCTCATAGTCTAACCCTCTTCCAAATTTTAGCCCGATACGATAACTCGTAACCCTTTGTAGACTCAGAACCGAATGCGAAGAAGAAACCGCGGCGAAAAGCAAAGTCGGAGTGCATAAAAAAAACGATTCCTTACAGGAATCGTTTTTCGATCAGATTCGATTTCCTTCGGGAATCGATTCTTCCGTAATATTAATAAACATAATAATAATATATCAATAAAAGAATAATAATAACTATAATAATAATAATAATAATAATCATATAATATAATAATAATAATCATAATAATAATAATAATAATAGATAATTAATAATAATAATAATAATATAATAATATAATAATAATAATAATAATAATAATAATAATAATAATAATATAATATAATAAAATTTATAATGTGATAATGTGTAATATGAGGCAATGCAGTGCAGCGAGGCGCACGCTACGCGGCTGACGTAATCTCGTCTACGACGAGATTACGTCATTCACGCTCGAGCCTTAAACATCGTCTTAAGCATAAACTCACCCACGCAGATCAAGCAGCAAAGGCGTAAGCGCAATATCACGTCGACCCTCGGGGGCGAACCGCCCCTGCTATATAACAATCCTAGAGAACTTGGAATTTAACCATTTTTCGGAGCTTAACATATACAGAGATTATATTCCAAGTTTAAAACAATATCTCTATTCCTTCATACCTGGATGCCTGAAACGGTCAAATGGCACCAATCTACTTCATGCTACCTAAAAAATAATTCCATCTCGCCCAGATCTAATACAATTCCTTTATAAAAAAAGGTTTTGCTCCCCCAGGAAAGTTAAAAACGCTTGTATTGTAGAATTTGTGTTATCGTGTTCCTGCCGAGACTGCGACTAGTATATTAATAGTGAAACCATGATCTTTACAAGATCCTACTTTACCAGATAAAGTATGATATGATTATTGATAATTTTAAATTCTGAAACTAGCTCGCAGACGAAATTGCAATCAAGCATTGATGTTTAAACAATACAGCCAGATACATTAATACTTCAATGTCAATTGAGAAAGCAAGTTTGAGTCTTTTCTGCATTTTAAATTGGAAAATTTAATAAAACCAAAGGGTGGTGAAAACTGAGGACAACAATACAAAACAATTAATGAGAACCCATTCTGCCAAATAAAAAAATCATACAACCAACAATCTCAAAATCGCAATAATCAGTCTCCTATCATTATTTTTCTGTTTATTCTTGACCAAGTTTAACCTGGAGGATGCCTCCCACCAATAGAGGCGAAGCATAGATGACTCCTCATGTCTGGAATGATTATGTTTTTCTATGTAGTGAGAGGAGGTTTTGATAAGTAAATTTAAACTTTAGATGTTTTGAATATTTATAAAAATGGGAGAGGAAGAATTTCGTGTTTTTTTTCGTCATATAAACAACTGGTTGATGCTTATTTGTGTTTATTAAGTACAGTCTCCCCCCTTCCCCCCCCCCCCCCCCCCCCCACCCCCCCCCCCCCCCTCCCCCCCCCCCCCCCCCCCCCCCCCCCCCCCCACTCCCCCACCCCCCCCCCCCCCCCCCCATACAAACACATATATATATAATATCCTATTATATATATATATATATATATATATATTATAATCATATAATATATATATATATATATATAATATAATATAATATTATATATATATATAATATATTATATATATATTTAAAAGCAATGGATATTTAAGTGAAACAAAAAAGTGCAAATTAATTAACTCCCTAACATTCGCTAATTTAAAGTTATCAACTGCTATTAACTTGAACAGAAAACACTTACCTTAAAGAAAATAAAAAGATAAAAAAAAAAATAAAATAAAAAATTCTTTCAGTATTGATTTTATTTCGTTTTATTATTTTTATTTCTCTTTTTCTTTTTAATTTTAGTTGAGAGTTTTTTTGGGCCTGAATTGGTGCTTTCCATTTCAATGTCACTTCTTGTACTTTAATTAATTCTTTATACGTTGACACGATTTTAAGATTGTTATAAAAATCACTTTTATTCCCTTTATATATATTATTCATTTAAATAAAAATCATTATATATAATTAAATATCTGTTTGATTATATATATATATTCTGTGCATATCTTTATCTTATGATTATAATATAATATATATAATATGTATATATACTATATATATATATATATATATATATCATATATAATATATATAATATATATATAATAATATAGTATATTATATATATTATATATATATATATATATATATATATATAATAGTATATATTGCACTAACCACATGTTGATTTTACAAACAAATTAAAGACTATGAGAAATTAAAGAAAGTGTCTACCTCCGCAATCGAACAAACGCAATGTTTGCGGAACGCGAGAACGAAATAACCCATCGTCTAAACCATTAGCACTACACGAAGCATAAACTTTCGCAGCATAAGCCTCACTAGAGGACTGTCAACACGTTTTTCATTGTGTCTTCCCTTGTTTTGCTATTTTATAATGCATTAACCACAATTGATTATTATAACAAACCATTGAAGACATCATTTGTTTGTAAAATAGAGTGCACCTTAACATTAGAAATGGTGTGTGACATCTCAAACATCTGTTTAGGGAAAGTCGGGCTAAAAAATGTTGGCCAAATTGGGGCTCATTTGTAATAATTCGCAATGTTCTTCCGAAAACACAGGCTATAGAAAAATACATCTCCAGGAAAATGTTCCTCAACTTTCCAGTGATACAATGGATTTTACAACGAGCATAGAACAGCACTCTGCAAATTATGACAAGGGATTGCAAAAACGTTAAGAATATCTCTGCTTGTTAGGACCGTCGAATGATAAACATGATTATCTTAATTCTCCACGACAATTCATATTCTAACGAATAGCATCACTATACTCTAATCCTTTGAAAATATCAAAATGATAAATCGGCAAAACCTCGGACCATCAAAAATGACGTCGTGCTTCTTGAACCACTAAGAAAATTAATATTATTAGACCAATGACAGTCAAGGTAATAAAAAAATGATAAGAAAAAAGTTTTATCGACGTATATGTAAGAAATTGGGCATAAGGGTTGATTTCATGAGAGAAAACAACTTGTTTC
>JABUQX010040941.1:25000-37500 GCA_015478945.1 Trachelipus rathkii | reverse complement strand
GTCGATTACGAATGAATCACTACACTCTTCCCGAGTTAACCGACATGATAAATGTGTTACGGTGCCGCGAACGGAAATGGACGAAGAGCACACCATCATTACAGGAACGTTTCCACACAGAAATCACCCCCACCACACATGTCTTGCTCGCTTTTCATCATCGCACTTCGAGAGACAATGTGACCCTTTCGTCCCCGGGGCAATTGGTGGAGACCGCGTAATCGAGGACTCCTGCGTTGAAGAAGAGGTGCTTGAGAGAGCCGCCAACGACCCGTCGACTAGCAACGCGGCATTGCCCATGCCATGGGTTCAAATCAGTCCTCTGTGGTTCGGGTCTTGCAGAGCAAAGCCTCCATGCATGCCACCTACAGAAAGTACAAGGACTTGGGCCCCCAAAGGACTTCGCACCCCGTGTGGATATTGCCACGGTGGTTTCTGCAACGGGTAGCATTTAATCCTCTTTCCTGCAGCAAGTCTTGTGTCTCGCGATGGAGGCGTGCTGCACAC
Source organism: Trachelipus rathkii (assembly GCA_015478945.1). Lineage (NCBI taxonomy): Eukaryota > Metazoa > Arthropoda > Malacostraca > Isopoda > Trachelipodidae > Trachelipus > Trachelipus rathkii. The sequence continues at coordinate 36,993 of JABUQX010040941.1, read as the reverse complement.
GTGATGGCTTATTTCAACAGCAGAAACAGCCACCACTATGGGACTTGAGGACAATCCGCACGCCCAATGTTCATCAGATTTCTCCAGGCCGAAAATTATACCACGTAAACATCTGGGGGTGTGATTTTTGGGGATTATCTGCTGGGACTGTGCAGCATTCCCACACGTATTGGGACCTGGGTACTGACAACATACTTCAAAAAATGCTTCCCGCAGCTTCATTGGACGACATACCGCCTTGCGACATCGCAGAGACATATTAGGTTCCCAAATGATGGGCGCTCCAGCGCACTTCAGCCACCAGGTAACCGTGGGGCGCATCTGAACGAGGTCTACACTGACAATGGATAGGGAGAGGGACCTGTTGTGTTTCCTGGCAAAGAGCGCGCCGACCTCACGCCCTAATTATTTTCGTATAATGGGCATGTGAAGAGTGTTTGTGACATTAAACATCAACACAGAGAGGAACTGATTCAGCATATTCCACTGCGTTGTGATCGAGAATCAGACACCAGTGAGGGCTGTTCGGTAGAGTCCGGACCGGCAATGGCACGCCGATGTAGACCGATGTGAGAGAGATAGGGACTTGACACTTTGACACCTCTGTTAATTTTCCAAATAAAATTGATTTCATAACAAGCTACCATTGTTTGCTTACAACCTCGCGTCAAAACACGTTGTTTAACAAAATATCTTTATTGTTACCTCTATCAACTCCCGGAGTACACAGATGTATGTACGCACACATAAATAGAAAAGTGAGTTGTCATTGCCCCAAATCTCCGGTTTATCGAGTAACGACGCGTCTAACAACATACGTGGTTTAGCTTACATCATCCGTAACTTTGAAACGGAGCGTCATACAACATACGTTATTTAACAATAAATGTTCTTTATCGTTTCTCTATCAGCCCTCCTAGTTTGTCGCAGAGGTTTTGATCACCCTTATATCATAAAGTGGCAGGTAGTGATGGGAGAAATTATACTTTTCACCTTCACTTCAGCAAGTTGTATTCTTTCGTATTCTCCACTGCCACAGTAGTATTAATGGTGCTGTATAACTCCCTCATAATCTGACTTCGTTTATGCGTTATAGGACCTAGTATCTAACAGGCACTGGGTATACACCTTTTTCTGTCAAGAGCCGCCTCGTTCACCAAGATCGAAGAGGATATATGGACGCTGATTCGATTTGTACTTCGAGGCTAAAGGACGATCTACCAAGTACTTCTATAACCCTTTTTAAAATCATTTCCTATATGGTTAGGGAATAAAACTCAGTTTTGGTCCTGATAGTTTTTATTAAAGATATTTGTCTTTTATTGACCATATCATCTGAGTCAGTGACATTGCGTGCAGTGTGTAGATTTCTTACATACTCAAGATAGATGTTCAGCGTAGTTTCCTTTTCTCAAAAGACGATGAATACGTCCAACTGGGAACTGAAGACCTGCACGACTACAGTGAGTCTTAGACTTATCCTTAACTTACAGGATAAACAATAATTTTTTCATAAAAATTGATACAAAATTATGAAAATAGCATGTATTTTCAAATAAAATTCATAATCTTATTAACATAATGCCATTAGAAATACTTTAAAATTCTTGAATAATAAATCTCTTTTATTTAAAATAAAATCGGCAAAAATTATTCCTCCTACAACACTTTTTTTTCTTTGAAAAGCTTTCTGCTAAAATGCAAAAGAATCAGCATATCTTATTTTAGTAAGGGCATAATCTAAAACTCTGTATAACGACATTACTAATAACTTTTATACAAAAAGAGGGTTGAATCAAGGCAAATTTATTATAACTAAATAATTTTCAAATAAACGTTATATTAATATAAATTACAAGTACAAAACGTCTTTGAGAAAACCATTTTCTCTTAGTTTTTTTCTCATTTCTTTCTTAGTATACTGACGTAAGTAGAACGGAGAAATTCTGCCGATACTATATACACTTCGCGTCCTAAAAGAGGAGCACTTTAATAGCTAATTTAAATTAAAATAACTTCATTAATCATAGAATAAATTCACTAAATATTATTTAAATATAATCACTTGAAACTCTATTATTATTAAATTAAACGGAAATGCACTGGTGTTCTTACGTAATCACTTTTTTAAAAAATTGACTATGAAAGCGCACTTTCCTAACTCGATTACGGTCGAGACAGCGAAATCCGGCCGCGTTAGATACGTGGACCGTTTATTTTCGCAATTCATCATTGCAGATAGAGGAACTCATTATCGAAGTGCGAATTACCCGCCGGGTAAAGTAACCATCTGAAAGGATTAATTTGACCAGCCGGGAAAGGAACCGTCTGTGAAGGCGAAGGGAGTACGGCAGGCTTCAAACGGCTAATCGAAAACGACATCTGTCCTGTCAAGCAGGAAATCGTGTCTTGTAGGCAGCGATCCATCCTTTGAAAACTTGTAAAGGTGCCAGAATAAGGCTGCTTTCAAACTCTTCCAAATGCGATCGACACGAAGAAAGACATGGGTACAGGTTTGAAGTTCGGCAGGAATGTATGATGAAGCACTGGAGGGATGAAGAGGTGGTAGCTGTCGGAAATCCAATTGTTTCATGTGAGCCATAAATTTTCTCATGAAGTCGTTGCAAGAATCTCTATTTTTAGGTGCTTGAAGAAGTTCCAAAGGACAAAGTGGCGTTTCTCCGGTTACTGCTTGAAAAAGAGAGAATTCGGAGTCATCAGGAATGCAGTGAAGACCTAGCATGATGACTGGAAGAGATGGTAACCAGTTTTGTTTTCTCGCCATGATTGCACTTTTCAGTGATCGATGAAACCTTTTGATTTGGCCATTTGTTGAAGGGTGGTAAGCGCTCGTCCGGAGCCTGTGAAATCCAATCAAGTGTGATAGCTCGGTGAAGAATTCACTTTCAAATTGTGGTCTTCTATCCGAAATTACATAGAGAGGAATTCCAAATCTTGATATCCACTGCATGAAGGCAAACGCGATAGATTTTGAAGTCGTATTCACTAGAGGAATTGCTTCTGTCCACTTAGTGTTTTTATCAATGCACGTGAGTAGATATCTGAAAAACTGAGCTAAAACGTCGTTGGTCAATTTGGAGGATGTAGGTCATAATCTCTCGATGTTGATACGTACATTTCAAACGTGGTGATCGGATTTCCATGGCGCAAATAGGTGTTTAGTTTAACCGGTAAATTTTTAAAAAATTTGCATTGGAGACAAGAGCCAACACAAATTCTGATGTCCGAAATACCATGTTAGGTCCAGAAATACCTAGTCTGATACGACCACAGAGAGAACGTTATAACTCCATCAGAGAACGTTGGTGAAAATTGTTGAAGACTGTTCAGGACAAGGTTTTAGGCTAAAAATGGGCGTACGAAATAGCTGATAATTGTATCACACATACCACTTGAACATTATCCGTTGCAGAGGTAAGTTAATGAAATGACGCCTTGGCCCTCAAAGGTGATGGTTTCCTTTTCGCAGGGTTTGGTATGTGAGTCGGAGTCGGCAGTCGCCAGGATTCGGGAGTCGGTATTTTGAAGAGGGTGGAGTCGGAGTCGGGTCGGAGTCGAGTCGTGAGTCAGGTAAATTTTCAAACGACGGTTGGAGTCGGAGTCGGAGTCGGAGTCGGAGTAACTTTCAAGATAGTAGATTTGAAAGAAATTTAGATTCTGACAAAGTTAATGAAATTGTGACTGTGAGTGAACTTCAATCACTTCAAACAAGTTCACTCACTTGCCGACTTCCACATCACAAATGCAATTGGAAACTTCGAAGTTTTTTTAACCTGCACCTTATGTTTCAATTTGGATTATATTCTATATGAATTCAACCTTCAACCTTATAACCATCTATATTTAAGATGCTGAAGAAATGAAAAACTCAAAGGTACGGAGAAATTTCTCTCGTTGACAATGGTATTCTCTACTAGCTGCTGTTTATATTATTCCTATCTACAGGGTAAGCTTAAATGAAGATCAACAAAAAAAAGCACTTTGCAACGTGAACATTTGTATTAAAAGGTGCAAGAAGTTCAGAAAGAAAGAATAACCCTGAACATGTTTGTAAGTGATGAAAACTACACCTATCCCCATTACTACTTTCTCAATTCATTTTCAGAAAGTTCAGAAGAATAGTATGAAAAGCTTCTAGATACTGGAAGAGTTTAATCGAAAGCTTCGACTGGTTCAAGAAAAAGGTCAAGGGTTTTCCTCATCCTTGTACACATATTCATAAACTTTAAAAAATTTCTCTGCTGCACTGAGGAAGTGAAAAAATTGATTATAACTTAGAGAGCTAAATTAAGAAGAGGTCATCGATAAGATACCCAGACATTGTTACAAGAAGGCTGCAGTTGCTGTTGCTGATCTACATCCAAAAGCAAGTTATCGTTGAACGGCTTTTTCTGTCTGCTCTTGGCATTATAAAATCAGACCTAAGAGGAAAAATGAAGGAAAACCTTGCCCAGAATGCTATTCTATTTTTAAGAAATAATTCATTCATTGAGTAGATCACTCTACTAGACCAATAAACGTTACAGTTCTTATATATATATATATACTAATATATATATATAAATATATATATATTATATATATATACATATATATATACTCATATATATATATATATATTATATATATATATACTATATTGTATTTATATATATATATATATATATTTATATATATATATATATAATATCTATATATATAATATTATTAATATATTTATATATATATATATATATATATATATATCTATATAGTAATTATATATAATATAATATTATATATTTTTATATATATATATATACTATATATATATATATAATTATATATATCCTATAATATATTATATATATATATATATATATATATATATATATATATATATAGTATATATATAATATATATTATATATATAATATATATATATATATCTATAATAATATATATATATAATATATTATATAACGCCCCCCCAATCCTTCCGGCCCCCCACTTTTTTTTAAACCAGCTCTCAATTATGAATTTCCTGGCGAACAAAAACATTCAAGTACTTCCCATCCTCCATACAGCCCAGATCAAGCTCCGTGCAATTTCTACCCCCCTTCCCTAAGTTGAAAATGAAGTTTGTAGGGTCATCATTTTGGTATGATGGAAAACATAAAAAAAATACTGTAACACGTGAACAAAACACACTCCTGGAAAATGACTTCCGGTACTGCTATGAACAATGAAAGAAACAATTGGAACCGCTGTGTAGCCTCGCAAGGGTCATATTTACTTTGAAGGAGATAACTTGTAATTTCAGGCAAGCCCAATACATAATTAAATGCGGCATCAGTACACTTACTTTGGGACATTAATATATATATATATATATATAATATATATATATATATATATATATACTATACTAGGTAATATATATATATATATATATATATATATTTATACTAAGTATATATTGAATCAAGGGCTTAAATGTAAGTTTTCAAAAACTTTTGCAGATGAATACCAAAGGGGCTAACATAGTAAAGAATAATGAATGGATATATATCATAACTTAAACAGGATATATATTGTACAATTGTGTATCTACCCTAAGCCTTAACTGAGTTTGTTGGTTTCACAAAGAATTTTATTGCCTTTGAATAAGATACTTGATAGCCCTAAGATAAACTCAGCCTGTGGGCATTTTTGTAACCTGCACTTAAAAATCTTAGTTTAGGTAAATTGAATTGGAGAGTAGAAGGTAAATAGAATAGAGATAGTTTGAAATAGTAAAAAATATTTGAAAAGAAATGAAGAAATTAAACAATTTACCTCCATACCCCTTTTTTAACATTTTTTTATATTAAATTGTTATTTTTAACACGACAAATTAGGACAGCTATTGAATCTGAAGTGAGACCTTATTGTAATATTTTAGTGAAATTTAGTGAAAAATGGATATCACATGTAGACAAGAATATGAAATTCCGCTAAAACTAATAAATAAAGATACTGTATATAGCAAATATAGTTTTATCCTAAAAAAAATACTAAAAATAAGCAAAATAGAAGAGATATATGTGGAATTATATAATAGTTTTTTATGATAAAGTTCAAAATGATCTTGGATAAAACTTCTTAGGTCGACAGATAAGTGGCATATATAAAAATTTAATTAATAGTAAAAAGTGCAAGGTTCTTACATTTAGGTTACTCATATAAAAGATTTAACTACGATATGAATGGGATGGCCTTGAGTCCTGTGACCAAAAAAAAAAGTTTAGATGTGAGTATAAGCCAGCAATCTGAACTTAACTATCAGTGTTTTGGAAAGCCAAGGAATAAAGTTAATTAAGATGTTAAGAATAATAATCGCAATATGGTTTGCAAAACTAACAAAGTTATAAGTGGCTGTATAATAGTTATTTTAGGTCAATATTAGAATATTGTGCCACACTAGGTTTGGTGGCCCCTTATTTAAAGAAAAAGACTCTTTAGGTTATGCTTGAAGAGAGTGTAAAGTATGTCAAGGAAAGGATGATTTCTGGCTTTGAGGGTAAGAGCTACGAGGGGAGAGGCTGAAGAGTTAGGAATGTTTTCTTTAGAAAGGCGATTTCCCATTTCGTTTGTATATCATTGGTAGCTTAATGGACCCATCTATGTAATATTTCAAAGTATTTGTTAGTTTCATTTCGATTTTAAAATGAAGGAGATAAAGATCTGATGTTGGCGTATTATTAGCAATGCGGAATCTGTCTAACAAAAGAATTTTAGACGAACTAACCTGTTTTAAAATTGAAGAATGACTACAGAGCACTGTATATTTAATTCCATCATGGCGGATCTATACACTGACTGCCTATTTAAGTCTTATGAAATACTATTGTCTATCCGCTTCTCGGTCTTTGTTTCTTTCCTGCCCTAATTGAGAGTTGGCTGTATCATTCAAGATTATTTTTAATCATGTTCTCATTTCGGCCATTTGATGTAGTTGGATAACATATTGTGCACTACAGCCTCGAATACACTATAATAGATTTGGGACTCCACTTAGCTGATCGATTGGGCATTAATTGTCCAGACCCTTAAAGTATATTTATATAATCTATATAGTATTATATATATATATATATATATATATTTATATAATATTTATATATATATAATATATATATATATATTTAATATATATATTATGTATCATATATATATATATATATATATATATATATATATATATATATACTATATAGCTATATATATAATAATATTATTATATATAGTAGTATATTATATATATATATATATACTATTATGTATATATATACTATAATTATATATATATTATATATTATATACCGTTTCTATCTATAATTTATATTAACTATCTAAGTTTCATATACCTCCTATATGATATAAGGCTACTATTTATTCTTATAGGTACAATATTTACTTCTCATCATTCCGAGTCTTCTCGTTTTATTTTTATTTTACTATTACGTATGAGAAGTAAAGCTATACATATGATATGGAGCTTTATTTTAGTATATATCCCATTACTATTACCCTTTCATCTTTATATTCTACATAACTTGGTTATTTATCGGTTATTTTGCCCATATACCACTTGGGCTTATATATATATATTTTTCTTTCTATCTACCACTCTTATTCACTATTACATATCCTTGCTTCCCCCACGCGTTAAGTATTCTGAATATTGGAAAGACGCTTTCTACACTCTATTACTCATTATTTTATTTTTATTTAGTGATCCCTCTTTACTATAGACGACTATCCATATTTACTCATTCACTATCTGTACTAGTTTATTTACTATATTTTTAATTATTGTATTAGTGACGTATTTAGGTAGTACCTTCCTGTAGTACATACTACTTTGTCACCTTTTTATTATACTTACATAATCCCCTTTAACTTATGCCTCAACCCTTTTAGTGTACTATATACTACCTTTATTACCCGCTCCATATTATATATTGATAACATACTATTTATTATTTACTATTATATAACCATATACACTTTGTTATCACACTTCCTTAATAAATTATCTAAAATTTCTATCATTCTTAATATGAATTGCAATTAGTATATATATACAATTTACTGAAATAGAGGTTATAGTGGTTAAGTTATAATAAGCTACAAGTTTGTTAGTGGTTTTATCAACACACATCAATGCGCTGACCTAATTTTACAGAATTATTTCATGTCGCAACTTTATGGTCGTGTTGATAAATCTTGGGGTTACTTTAGCCGGAGACAAATATTTTGCGTTTACCACTATCATCTATGTCGCGAAGGATAGTAATACCCTCACTCCTCATCATTCTACCTCCACTACATACTATTCCCTATCGGTTACTCCTCACCTTCCTCACATATAACACTATATAGTGTATATCCATTACTATATACATATTTTATATCTTACCTGAGTTATTTGGTATAAGTGATATTACTATATATTATTAATACTATTAACATGTTCCAGGGTCTTAGCGTGATTATATATTAGTTTACTTATTAATATCTATTACAATTTTTTATTATTACTACAACAACACTTTACTTTTACTATACTTAATCATACTATATTATCATCTTCTCATTAAAATCAATACTTCTTCTCTCCATTTATCTCACCTCACTAGAATATTTTTATATGTATTGCTAGTGAGTATTATATACACGCCACCTGAGCTGATGACTATAATTACTATATAGTGGTATATTCACTAGTAATACTTACTTCACGAGCATATAATATATTCTTTGACTACAAACCAAGTAAGGCTCATTATGAGGAGTAAGATATACACACAATTGTACTCACTATAATATATAATATATCTCTTTTTAATATTATTTATATTATATTACTCAATATATATCATTATTTCTTTAACACATTAATGTAGCACATCATTAGTATGAGTCTATACATCTGCATAGTTAGATAAAATACTCACTATATATAACATATTTATTATATCACCTCATATATGAATCTACTACTTAAAAAATTTAATAATACATAATATATATAATATAATAACTAACTATATTTAATATATTATTATTAATTTATTTATATATATAATACTTTATATATATATCATATAGTATATAAATATATAAGAAAAAAAATTTCTGTGACTACGGCATTATTATTACTATTATTTAATAATATTAATAATAATTAAATTATACGTTAACTACTACCTACTATTATAGTACTATAATTAGTCCATAATTAAATAAGTGTACCTAGTGAGTGAGAGATGCTCAGCATTAATAATATTTATGTATTCTTAGATAGACTTATAGTGACTCATGAATATTAACGGTTTATCTCCTTACAAAAGTTATAATATGAGTATTACATGAACTACTTTTAGTCAGAGCTTAATACCTGACGGTTTCCTATATGTTTTCTTCACATATTGTTTATCATAAAGACAGTAGTCGACTCAGTGAGGTGAATAGTACATCGTTTATATTTATCTCCCAGAGATGAGTATAGATTATTTCGTTCACGTTTCGTATTATTTATTAATGAGTCAATATATTTTCCATCAATATACTATACACTCAGATATTATATATGAATTAGCTTACCTACATCTTATTATCAATTCACTTTACCTCACTCTCGCACCTATACTAGGGGGGAAGTAGCAGTGAGCATGGTCACACTGGACAAGAAAAATGTTTAGGAGAGACTATATCGCACAGAGACAGTTCAGAGAGCTAACGAATGAGGGCTCTAGCGTACATGGCCAGCGTCTGTGTGCGTTTGTCAGCTTTAGATTCGACGCAACTGCGTCGGAGTAATCGAATTACATCTCACACGACGGTACATATTCGCGTTCGGAGCGAACACTACACACTATGGGGCGGATCTCGGCATCATTGTTAAGGTGTATTATCCACTATACCCAGGTGGTGTCTACCACTCAACCATACCCCTACATAAAACCAGAGTTCCCATTTACTAACTTCCTAACTTATGAAAATTTTCTTCTCGTCATCTTGCATAAACTAATTATTTCTCTTCCTTATAGGAAATCCCTTTGCTGAACTCACTCCACTTTTTTTCCTCAGTATCTCAATCCCCAGCCGGTTGATTCCACACATATAATCAACATCTATACATTCGAACTTATTAATCCACACAACTATCATTACATACCTTTCCACATGGCAAACATTACTCAACGTAATTCATTGATTCTCTCATTCTCACTACCTTTTCACTTTTCCTACCACTACTAACAACTTCTCTAATATGTTCATTCCTCATGTTTCAATTATTCTCACACTGAACTAATACTACGATTATACCCTAAGATTGATCCATATACTGAACATCAATTAAGAGTACTTTAGATCTATACCTCTTATAATTCCAGTGTAGACTATAGTCTCACTACTATATACATTAACACAGTAAACTAAACAACAAAACCCTCATATAATATATATTAATATAATATATATTATAAATATATATGTAAATATATTATATATATATTAAGTATTATATTATAAATATATTAATTAATATATATATACATATATATTATATTATATTATATAGTATATTATTTTAATAATTAAATATATATTATAATATAACTTATTAATATAATAATATATATATATATATATAATTAATATTAATTATATATATATATATATTTATATTATAATATATATATTATAATATATATATTATATTATATAATATATATATATATTATTATATATATAAATATATTATATTATATATTAATATATAATTAATATATATTATATAAATATATATAATATATAACTATATATATAATTATATATATATTATATATATATATATATTAAATATTATATATATATAAATAAATATTATTAATAATTAATATTAATTATATATTATATATTAATATATATATATATAATATATATATTAATATATATATATATATTATATATATATATATATTATATATATATTAATATTATATATATATATTAATAGATAATATATATTAATTAATATCTATTAATATATATATATATAGTAAATTACTGCTATAATCATTTGAGATGAGTTACACAATACTTTTAACCAGGTAGGGTGAGTAGTCGATATGCACTGTCAGGAGTCGCGCGCAGATCGGAATGTCGGATATTATATCATAAGGGTGGAGTCGCGTAGACGATAAAATTCAAGAAGGAGAGGAGTACGGAGCGCGCCAATAGGGACGTCTCAAATATTGTGCATACGAGTCGGAGTCGGAGTGAGTCGGAGCTATGTATCGCGCGTATCTTTCGAGTCTCGAGTGATGTTATCTTGAATGATTTGCAGAGGGTGGGAGTCCGAGAGAATACGGGTTAGAAGTCGCGAAGATTTTTTTGAACCAAACTCCAACCTGGTTTACATTTCTCGCTTTAATTATGAAGATCGGGCGCACTAGTAGGTATTAGGATCGGGAGAGCATGTAAACCTGTTTTAACCAAGGGATGTCCGAAAAAGCATCTGAACAAGCTAGTCTGCACCCTAAGATAGGTCTGAATATACCATAAATTCTCCGTCTAAGATCCCGAAAGAAAGAGATAAACTGTTTTTGCCCGACACTTTCTTTAGCTTGATTTCTACTGTAAAAAGCGTGAGACGAGAGGTTTTGTCCGATCAGTGTACAAGATGACATTTCTTCCTTCTAACATATGCTTGGATATGAAGAACAGACTATGAGGGTCTATCGCTGAAAAGTTTTCCGGTACGTAAAGCACCGAGTATTTTCGTTGCTTGCTCTCTGATTACGCTTTTTTAGATATAGTAGATAATCATAGATCATTGGGAGCCTGGCTTATAGTCCATAGTTCAACCATTATGTTATAAAGGTCTTTGCTCCTATTATATACAGACTGGCTGCTGTATGAGACAAGTTTTACCATGT
>JABUQX010040941.1:5000-20000 GCA_015478945.1 Trachelipus rathkii | reverse complement strand
GGCTGCTGAAAGTTCACGGTCGAAAGCTGAGTATTTTCGTTGCTGTTCTGATAGCTTTTTGCTGCAGAAATCTATAGGGACTGGCTGTCCATCAACCATCTGATGCAGGGCTGCTCCTGTAGAAGACTGGCTGCTGTCTGTGACAAGTTTAAGATGGGCAATAACCGATTCTAAAAGAATAAGAAAAGTTGTGGAGTTGATTCTTGATTTCAATGAAGGATTCTTCTTCTTCTGTAGTCCACGTTAGGGTCTTATCTTTTGGATTTTGTTTTGCTTTTTCTGATAAAGGAAAGGCGAGTTTAGTAAAACAAGAAATGAAACGGCGATAGTGTCCTATCATTTCTAATAATCTTCTAAGAGCTGCTGAATCTCGAGGACGAGGGTACTTAGAAATTTCGGAGGGCTTTTCTGAAGGAGGAGAACGTTCATTTGAAGAAATATGATATCCCAAATAGTTGAGATGAATTGAAAAATTCACACTTATTTTAAGGAGATTTTGAAAGAATTTTCCTGAGGAAGTTTAAAAACTTTCCTCAGAGGTATTTCATGTTATTCAGAAGTTGATAGACGTAAATAAAGGGGAGATGTTGAAAGATGGAATCCATTATGAGTCTAAATGTTGTGCCAGCATTTTTTAAACCAAATGTCAGAGAAACTTTTTCAAACAGGCCAAAAGGAGTTGTAATGGAAGTCTTTTCGATGTCCTCCGATCGTATAGGAATTTGTTGGTATGCCCTCTGAAATTCTATTTTGCTGAAGCTAGCTGATCCATATAGATGTTGGGATAGACTTTGAATGTGACGAAGTGGATATTCATCCCTTTTAGTAATGACATTCAAAGATCTGTAATCGCTACAAGACCTCCAGCTTCCAGGGGTTTTATTTGGTATCAGATGGAGCGGAGAAGCCAGTTATGAGGGGCAGGTAGTGCTGGGAGAGTTACTTATTTTTTCCTACACTTCATAAGTTGTAGTTGAAGTTCTTTTCGTATTCCTCCATTACACAGGTAGTATTGATGTTGTTCTTTTGATAGCCCCTCGTATTAGACTTCATTTATACGTTGAGGAACCTAAGTATTTACAGGAACTCGGGTATACACCTTTCTCTGTCGAAGCCGCCTTCGTCACTTACAAGAGGCTATATAATACGCTTTGATTGGTATTTCGAGGCTAAAGAACCATCGACCAAGTACTTATAACACTTTTTTAAAAACTTATTTCTATAGGTAGGGAATAAAACTCAGTTTTGGTCCTGATAGTTTTATTAAAAGAAATTGTCTTTACTATATACATCTGAGTCGCTGACATGCGGCCAAATTCGATTTCTTACATACTCAAAATACCGAATTTTATATCTACATAACTCTCTTGCTGACATACAACTAAATTATCACTTGAAATACTGATTTCTATTTGAAAGACGAGCTCTGGCAAAGGAACCGGGAAAATGCAATTTATATCCTAGGTCTTTGACTTAAAGATAAATACATACAAGATAAACCATTATTTTTTATAAAATATGATACAATGCTGTGTAAAAGCATGTATTACAACATAAATTTCATAATATATTAACATATTGCCATAGATAATACCTTAAATACAAAATATAATAAATGCTTTTTTATTCTATAATAAATCAGCAAAAAGTGTTCCTCCTACACTTTTTTTTAAACATTTTCTCTAAATGTAAAAGGTTAGCTTACTTATTTTGTAAGCATATTTTAAACTCTGTTAAACATTATAATACTAATAACATGTTATACAAAATGAGGTATTATATCATGACAAATATTATATAACTAAATATTGTACTAATAAACGTTGTTATTAACATCAATTATAAGTACAAGTTTAATTTTGAAATCATATGAAATATGAAATGTGTTCAGCGTCCCAAAAATTCGGACTTCAGTTCTAAAACGTCCTTGAGAAAACCATTTTCTATTACTTTTTTAAGCTATAAGCTAACGTGAATTTAAACTTTTAAATAAAGACAGGGATAGACTGATAGTCCTGATATATAACCATATATCATATAGCCTATATAACTTAACTCCAACAATATATATATATATATATATATATGTAGTATATATATATATAACCTTTCGCTCAACTTTCTTTCAACAATATATATAACATATATTATATTTATACTTGCTAACTATATATATATATATGCTTTTTCGTGGTATATTTTCTTAATTTTACTTTAATTTATTTATCGGTATCTTGCATTGAACCTATCGATGTACATCACGATAATCGGAAAACATCGAAAGTGTTTCTTCATTCCTACATAAGTGAAGCCTAATTTCAACAGCCGGTTATAATTTTCGTTGCGTTATTTTTTATATTTTTATTGAGAAACTATTAACATAAATTATTTAAAAAAAAAAAAAAAAAGTCATGTAACTTGTTGTTAGTACCATTTTTTGGCGTTAAATATTTATAGTTTCAATAGAGTATTTTTATTAATTGGACTCAACTGAACTTCATAATCATCAAAACCTATTTTGCAGATAGTGAGAACGATCTTAAAGTACTTTTGTACTTTAAAAAGCAGCATTATTTATGCTCAGTGTTTAATTTCATAGGTATTATTTTGTAATTGGTTCGCACATTACATTCACCAAATAAAACGGAATCCTCCTAATTTTATTTATTTGCTTTTTTTCTTGTAGACATCGCTAACAGCCAAATAATATGTATATGTAATATATATATATATCTACAACCAACCAATAATAATAATAATAATAATAATAATATAACATTTATATATATAACATATAATAATAATATATGTATTTGTATGTAATAATAATATGTAATAATAATAATAATAATAATAATAATATGTATATATATATAGCTAATAATAATAATAACATATATATATATCTCTCATAATATGTATATAGCATAATAATATGTAATAGCCAGCAATAATAATAACCTTGTAGCATAACCAGCGCCAGCTATGTGTAATGTACTGTATGTATGTATATGGCATGTGTAATAATATGTAATGTGTAATGTGGCATATGTAATAATAATATGTATGTATAATAATATTAATATGCATATTAATAATAATAATAATAATAATAATAATAATAATAATAATAATATGTATGCTGTAATAATAATAATAACAATAATATAACTACTCTCTTTGTAATATATATAATAATAATAATAATATATATATGTATATATATATATATATATATATCGTCAAAACTAAGATGCATAACACATGGACAAATAAGGGTGAAGGATGTAAGGTTGAAGAACGTGCAGACACTTTATTGGACAATGACAAAAAAAAAAACATGGATTTGATTCTTTCCCAGAACCGTAGGTTGGTATGTACGGCGACGGCAGCAGGGATGTTGGGTGTGTCTCAATACCGTGTAAGACCCCATCTGGCACGAATGACTGCCTGACACCGTCTGGCATTTTCTCGATGAGTGGGCGAATGTCATGGACCGTGATTTGATACCATACGTTGTGCAGTGCCTGTTGCAGGTCCGTGAGGGTCCGTGGAGGGGGTTGCAGCTGTTGGATCCGACGTTTCAGGATATACCACAAATGTTCGATTTTGTTGAGGTCCGGACTATATGCTGGCCACTCCAACGCCATTATTTGAACCGTTGACGCACTGTATTGTCACTCACCCTGGTGTCATGTACCTCCGCCACCTGTATGTGCAGATGTTGTGTGGCACTCTCGTAATGCACGCAGACGTATAAATCGATCTTCCATGGGTGTCGTTGCCCTGAGCCTACCTTGTCCTCGCCGCGATCATGTGTCAGGGTTTCCTGGTACCGTCGGACAACCCGTGCAATCGTTGTGTGCACTACACCGAACCGTCAACCAATTGCCCGGTACCCGTGTCTTTCAACGTGGAGTGTGTTATCCTCACGCATTGATCTTTTGACAGTTGACGCACTATCCTCCCCATGTTTATCGGAGTCGCTTCGTACGTGAATGATCTTTCGCCCGCTCAATTTATACCCCGCGGCATCAACCTACCCCACTCTCAGGTCTAGTTAGTGGTTTTTGTTTTCCTAAATTTATCGCGGTGACGGTCCCAATACTGCAGCATATTTCCTGCGGGGTGGTTATAGTACACTGATTCTATCGTCTGTGTTGGCGGGAGTTTAACTGTTGTTAGGGACTTACGTTTCTGCAGAGTATCATTTACCTAATTGGTTATTGTGTGTGCCGACGGTATATACAGTACATATGTAATATATATATATGTAGCATGTGTAACAGCAGCATATAGCCACATATAACCAGCCTTGTAGCAACCATGTAGCCAGCAGTAACCAGCAATATAATATGTAATAATATGTATATATACAGTATATATGTTTATGTAATATATAATAATAATAATAATAATATATATACCTTATATATATATATGTATATATGCTGTATATATAATAATAATTATGTATGTAGTGTATGTATGCATATAGCATGTATGTGAGTAATAATATGTATGTATGTAATAGTAATAATATGTAATAATATAATATGTATAATATGTAATATGTAATAATATGTAATAACACACGTTATAATAATATATATGTATGTATAATATGTATAATAATAATAATATTTCGGTATAGTTATTGCCATGTAATATGTATATATATATATATATATATATATGTAATAATATAATAATAATAATAATAATATATATGTAATAATAATAATAATAATAATAATATATGTATATGTTGTAACAACAACTCAGCAGCTGTGAAATGAACTCAGTATTCTTTCATATATATATGTGTAATAATAATAATATATGTATAATATATATAACAACCAATATGTATATATAGCCTTAATATATATCATGCATGCAGGTGTATGTATATGTAATATGGCATGTATGTATGTATATGTATGTGTATATGTATGTAATATGTATGTATAATAATGTAATATATGTATAATGTAATAATAATATAATATTGTATTTATGTAATAATAATAATAATAATATATATATATAGTTCCAATAATAATAATAATAATAATAATAATAATAATAATAATAATAATAATAATAATAATAATAATAATAATAATAATAATAATAATAATAATAATAATAATAATAATAATAATAATAATAATAATAATAATAATAATAATAATAATAATAATAATAATAATAAATTATTATGTATAATAATATAACAACAAAAATACATTTTAATATAATAAGAACTAAAGTATAATGACAATATATAATTTTAATAATAATAATATTTGAGCATAATAATAATAATAATAATAATAATAATAATAATAATAATAATAATAATAATAATAATAATAATAATAATAAATCATGATAGTATTAGTAAAAAAGGGAACAAACGGACAAAGTTTACCGAATAAACTAATTTCACGGTTTATGTTCTTTGTTAATTTGAAAAGGAAAGGAATAGTTTCTGATCATCCTGAGAATATGGGCACGTTACTTTGGGCTAGAGTTCGCTCCATGCACCGGATGCGGTTCTGTGCGGTGCGGAGCGGTGCGATGAGGTGAGACAAACACTTCGTGTCTCAGTGTAGTGCGGTTTTAAAATATATGGAGGTTTGGTGCGTTGCATGCTGCGCTCATTCTCTTGCTGTGTGGATTTAAAAATATAGTTGCCGGTGCTGGGGGAGAAAAGGGAATTGCGGTGCGGTCCGATGCGGTAAATCCGGTGCTCGGCCAAGTTTACCATGGTCATATTGAGGAAGTGACTATAGACATACGTTATATCTAGCCATAGGCATTTAAATAAATATAAATTACAAAGCTTATCGTTTGAGTTCCGTAAAGTCCAATTAATATATGAACAGTTCATTATATAAATTAACCTATACAAAGCTTAGTCGTCTTGAAGTTCCTAAAGTCTTTCACAATCCACTTGAATCCTGCCGTAATAATAATGTCGTATTGCCGTGATTCATTACTTCCTAAAGTTAATCAACCATTATCATTAAATGCAATCTCTCCTCGTGGCTACGAAGAATAGGCTCCAGAGCTTATTCCGTACATCATAGTAATTAAGAGCATTTTGTCAATATTCATGTCGCTTAAAACCAAAGCACTACAACGCATGCTCTGCGTCTCTACAAACCCCTCTCACTAATATTTCTTGAATAGTATAAAAAAATTAATTATTTACTCTCTTTTTTATGATACCCGTCTTTGTCTTAACCAAAACTAAGTGGATTAATAAATTTACCCTTTCTTTTCACCCCAAAATTTCACTCAACTCACAACCCAAATTGTCCTTCAGCTCCGTATCTAAGCTTGTACCGCAAGCATTTCATCGTCCTTTAATAAAAGTGTTACCGGTTAATATTACTCTCTCGGTGTTACAATTGAATGTGTCGAGGGAGAGGATATTAAACAGTACAAATTTAAGAGGACCCGGTATAGCGCCCCTGAGCGCACCGATCTTAAATATTACATCCAGCACGACGAAATTAAAATTAGCCCGAAAAACCAAACAAAACACTAGTAATTGTGTCGTAAGTAAATAATAATATATGAGTTTGTCTTAATTTTATGGTTATTATGGGTTACCTTTATTATCTACCTAATATGGCAAACTATTAATTTATATTTTTAATAATATATTATTATTAATTGATTATTATTATTTATATAATTTAATTATTATTATTATTTATTAATTATATTATATTTAATTTATTATAATATTATTATTTATTATTAATTAATTATTATTATAATTATTATTATTATTATTTATAATATAATTATTAATTATATTATGTATGTATTTATATATGTTTAAATATCAAATCATTATATAATATATATTATATATATAAATATTATATATAATATATATATATATAAATATTATTATATTAATATTAATATTATATATATATTATATATATATATGTATATATATTATATATATTATTATATACTATATATAATAATATATTATATATATATATATTATATATATATATATATATATATAACTATATATATTTTATTAATATTATATATTATATATATATATATATATATAGGCTATTAATATATATATATATTAATATATAGGCTATTATTATAATTAATTTATTAATTATAGGCTATGTGATATATATATATATATATATATATATATAAATATTTAATATATAATTTATAATTATATAATTAATATATAATTAATTTATATATGAAAATTCAATAATTTTATTATTGAATATAATATATAGTATTATAATTGTTATATAATGTATCGAAAAATATATTAAAATCAGTAAATATTATATATAATACATGTATTAGCACATGACAAAAGTAATATATAATATATATGTATTAATATAAATAAATTTTTCTACAAAAACTATACTTTTAAAAGATGAACAGTTTGTTTATCATTCCTATAATAATCTTTATAAGTATTAAAATCTCAATTTGGATTCATAAATAATGATCCATATAAAGGAAGATGATAAATTATTAGCATATTAAAATTTTACTAGAATCCATAATATATAGGAGTATTGGACATATATTAAATTTGAAATCTGGTAGATAAACTCGCCCAAAATTAATTGCTCGCATTCTTCCACCGACACCTCACAAGAATATAAAACTATCATCCTTTAAATTCATGGAAGAGTAGTATACCTCGGTTTATGACTCTTTCAATGGGATTGTGATCAATATCATTAGGTCCTATTATGGATTAAAGTATCTTGATAGTAGCAGAGTGTTAAGGACCAACAAATAATGTTTGAGTGTGTGTTGTGTGTG
Organism: Trachelipus rathkii; assembly: GCA_015478945.1. Taxonomy (NCBI): domain Eukaryota; kingdom Metazoa; phylum Arthropoda; class Malacostraca; order Isopoda; family Trachelipodidae; genus Trachelipus; species Trachelipus rathkii. Next base: position 12,149 of record JABUQX010040941.1, on the reverse strand, counting down.
TGATGTGTGTGTTTTGTGGATAGTGATATGTAGTGTTACTCGTGTGGTTAGGTGTGTGTTCGGAATGAGTTTTGTGGCGTGCGTCTGTCTGTAGAAGATGAAAGTCTTTAATTATTAGTATGAAGATAAATTTTTTCCTCATTTTTTCTTCAGTTTTCGTATATAATGATATACTGTGACTATATGGCGTCTCATAGCTAATGATATAGATATTACTACTATTTATTATATATATAATATAATGATAATATATCATATATAAAATATATATACAGAATGCATTATATATATAGTTATTTATAATAATATACTTATATATTATATATATAATAAATAAGTAAATTATACGCCCTATTATAATTGATGGAACCGTTTGCGTCTTTCGACGTATTAATGAACTACAATTAATGTTAAATAGAGAGGCTAAATGTTTTATTTTTAAAGTGTCCATAATCTGCCTTAGAGGTAAAAAACTGAATATTTGTATCTTAATCCAGATTCCTGAACCTGGACGATCTTTCAAATATCAAGGGTATAAAATCTTAACTTTCTTATATTTTGACACTAACGATGACGTGAGAAGGGGTCTAAGGGTCTATCTACTCTCAGGGCAGTCACTTGGACATGGGTATTTAGTCTACTTTTTCCATTTTTGGTCTTCTTAAAGGTGAAAAGGTCCAATTTTTATTTAAGGTATCTATGTATACCTGAAATCACGTGTGATGTGACCGTCTAACACACACAGCAACACGCACACCACACGCTCACGCAACACACACCACCACACAGCAGCACTAAACACAACACACTCACACACACAACACCACACATCATACACACTCACACACCCTCACTACACACCACAGCTCACACTCAACACGAGTACTATAATGCTGTATTATACAGACATATAATATAAGAGCTAATATAAAACGTAATTAAGTACTAATTCAACTTATTACATACTCCACATAACAATACTCAATAAGCGTAAACATAGAAATAATTATTACGAAATAGCTACAGTTCCTAGCTATTACTTGACAAAAACTATTCTCACCTAATACATTTAACGATTTCATATATAATAATACATCATCATTATCATTATCACATATATTTAGGCCTAAATTAAAATTATACTCAAATAAAAAGTTACCTGATTGGAATAATTAGAAAGGAAACTATTATAAAAAATTGCCAGATACTAAAGACAACAAATGGTTCAGTGGTTAAATTGTACCAAATTTAGAAAACATAATCACAATAGTATTACATATCTTTCATAAAACAAATGCGAATAAATTTAGTGACAGTTTTTTTCGATAATGAAAAATCCTAAATAGATAACAATTGTAAAATCAGATCCCAACAAACATACTTTAACACTAAATAAAAAGAGGGAGATAATTAATACATATAATTGATATAAAATCTATAAATATAATAATAATAAAATAATAATAATTAGCAACTAAATAGTTCTACATAATATTAACTAACTATAATTAAATATATAAATAATAAAAATAAATATATAAAAAAATAGTGCCCGAAAAGATTTTGGTCGTTTATCCATTCTCAAAAATACTGGAAATTTAACTCATAACAGATAATATGTATACAATTATATAGCAAATTTAAATACATAATAGTAAAATTAATAACTATATTAGTATAATGTCAAGATAATTATAATATTAGATTATAGAATCATTTTTTATTTAACCGGAAATTACATTCTGTCACCTAAAACCCTCTATTTCTATTTTACATAAAGTAAATACCCAAATAAAAGGTATGTAATTATGAGATAATATATATTTGGTCTGTAAAAGTAAGGTAACTAACATTACCATCATATTAAATATATATATTAATATATATATATATATTAATATATATATTTTGATATATATATATATATATAATATTATATATTAATATATATATATATATATTAATTAATATATATATAATAATTAATTATATTAATATATATATATATAATAATATATATATATATTAAACTATTTAATTTTTTTTTTTAATATTTATAATATATATATAATATTAATATATATTAAATTTTATTTAATATAATAAATATATATATATATAATATGTTAATATTAAATATTTATAATTAATATTAATATATATATATATATATATTAATATATATATATATATATATATTAATATATATTATATATATATATTTAATAATATATATTAATATATATAGGTATGTATATATATATATATTATTATAATATATATATATATTAATATTATTATTAATAAATATATAATTATAATATATATATATATATATATTATTAATATATATAATATTAATATTATTATAATATTATATATATATAATATAATATATATTATATATAATCATATATGTATATTATATATAATAAATATATATTAATTAATATAATTAATATGATATATATAATATATTATATAATATTATAATATATGTATTAATTATATATATGTAATATATATATATTATATATAGTATATATATATATATATATATTTAATATTATATATATATATATATATAAATATTAATTAATTAAAAATTTATATTAAATATATATTATATAGATTAATTATGTAATATTAATGTATATGTATATATATTATATATTATATTATATATATAGTTAAATATATATAGTATAATAATATATATTATATAATATATATTATATTTATATATATAATTAATATATATATATTAAATATATATATATATTATTATTAATAAATAATTATAATATAATATAAATATATATTATATAATATTAATATATAATATATAATATATATATAAAATAATTATATAATATTATAAAGAATTTGTGAAGTTATACAATAAACCTCAGTCTTCTTCGTGCTATTTATTTCTGACATTCTTATTCATATCTTAATTAAACAAGAAGTTATATATATATATTATCATCATTTACTTTATATATTTGTAAGGACAGTAACGAGTTCTTTACATTTAATAGCATATGTGATTAATATAGCTCGTCACGAAGCATATATATATATAATAATATATATTTATATATTAATATAATATAATATATATATTAATATATAATAATATATATAATATATATATATATATATATAAGTATTATATATTAATATATATTAATCTAATAGTGGCTTTAGGCTTCCTGTACCCCTTCGTTATTAGTACTATGATTTGATCATATGCTAAATTAACGAAATTCACCTTTTTTTTCCAATATTCACAAACGATATTTGATTATTAATTATATATATTATTAAAAAGATATTAATATAATTAATTTTATTAGTAATACAATATAATATAATAAACTTATAATATATTAAATTAATATTAATATATATATATATATTTAATATTAATATAATATATATATATATATATAATATATAATTAATATATATATATAATATATTATATATATTAAATAGTATATTATATTAATAATATAATATATATATATTATATTATATATTAATACTAATATATTTATATATAATATTATATTAATATATAATATTATATAATAATAATATATATATTAATATATATATATATATATATATTATAATTATTAATATATTATATATTATATATATAATAATAATTAATAGTATAATTACAATTATAGATAAGAATATAATTTATTTAATAAATGCTTTACGTGATTCCCTCGTACGTTATTGACCATTATATTATAAATATGCTCAATACTTTCTACTACTTTATACGTATCTCATTACTGATATGATATACTGAACGATATATTGAATTTTGAAAATTATTTAATAATGATTTAACATTGTAATACTATAATAGGTATAGGTGATAGTTTGAGTTCTGATCCAAATTGGATTCTGGTGTTCTCAAACTCAATGTATTTATTTGAGAAAAATATAAACTCGATATAAATAAAAAATAAATGATGTTCGCTTTATTTATATTTATATTATGTATTTATATTTTTCTTGTGAAGCGCAATTTCGATAAGTTTTTTTACAAAATCAAATTATTATATGATAATATTAATATAATATAACTATATATTAATTTATAATATTGTATATTATATATATTAATATATATATATATTAATATATTTAATTATAAGTATATATAATTAATAATTATTTTAATTTATATTAATATATATATATATATATATATAAATATAATTATAATATATATATATAATATATATTAAATATTAATATATATATTATTAATATAAATAATATAGTAATATATAATATATATATATTATATATATATGTATATATATATATATTAATATTTATATATATAATAAGTATATATTATATTAATATATATATATATTATATATTTTATTTATATTAATTATATTTATTTATATATATTTAATTATATAATTATTATTTATTATAATATTAATATTTTATTATAATTATTATTATATTTTAATTATTATATATTATTAATTTATATATGATTATTATATTATTATATTATTATAATTTATTTGTATATAATTATTTATATATTATATATTTAATTAATTATATATTTTATTATTATTATATTATTAATCTATTACTTTTTATCACATATAGTGAATGGATATGATGTATAAGTGAGTGTATGTTAGCTCAACTCACATCTATCTCGGTAAATAAGAAATATTAGTTAGATAAAGATAATGTTAGTATAATATATCAGTTATAGTGTCTCACTCTAGAATAATAAGAAGGCCTCCTAAGCCTATATACCGCTATCCACATATTATATATACCTTTTAATGTATGTGAGAACCTCACGTCCCAATCAGTAAAAATAAATCCACGCCCTAGGGCTTCAAGGGACTGCGTGAATTAAGACCCTCATACTGTAGCATCTACTCTTAATGTGGGGTGTTTCCACCCTGAATACAATAACCAGGCAACCTAATATCTCTACTTACTCACTCATAAACCCCGAAAATTCTAACCCATTATGCTACTTTCTTCATCTGACCTTGCCAAACTCACATTACCTCTACTTCCAATGAGCTTTCCTTTGCTGATACTACAAATCCACTTTTTCTTCGCTCCAGCGGTTATCTCGAGATTCCCAACTACAATCTAACTACTAATCATATATCACACCCGTTATTTAAACCATAAATATATATAATATAGATATTATATTTATATCGACCATCATATCATTCCTTTTCCAACTGACCTAAACTCACTATCTCTCACAATGTACTCTTCGTTTATCATTCATAATTTTATCTCCATATTTCACACCATAACAATACCCCTCTAATACTGATTCATATCTCCATCCTAATTATATTATTCCAATGCGTCCCTATCAGAAATACTACACCACCCCTAAGATATACCATCCGAACACATTGTACTTTAGATTCTATATTACACTTATATTCCTAAGACCATAGTTTCACTTACTTAGTACGATTTAAACATATATGATAAACAACCATACCTATTCAATTGCATAAGACCTATATATATATATAATATGACTGACATCTCATAACAATTTTAGTCCTATTATACATATACTACCTAAGTGAGATATATTTGAAAAACCGTTGCAGATATAGTGCCCAACGCATTATCCTGGGGCTCTCGTATTTTTTCCTATTCATATCCGTGAGGGGTCTGTTCATTCTACAATATAATTAATATTATTCAGATTATCCAGATGCAGACTACTTATATATATTGTATACTCAAGTGTTGATCATCACCATATACTACTTAACATAATACTTACTACATCCTGAAGTACTGTGTTTCATGGGTGGTTTTCCAATACCCGTGCACCTGTAAAAATAGGGGATAATACTATTCAAATAATCACACTCTTTATTACATACACCCTGTACAAATTCCTCACTCTTATCAATCCATATCAACATATCAATTATGTACCTAAGATATAAATAATATAAATACATTAATAATAGATCTTATGATTCGACTACACGTTATTTACTTTACCCTGAGATAATAAATGTATAAAATGAAACCTGTATAAATATGTAGTTACACTTCATACATAGGAAACTAAAACGAACTTTATATCTATAAATTTTATATGACCTAGTAAGAATTTGATTTCATGATGTCTGAGCACATAGCTTTATTTCGATTTTCATTATACAGAAAAAATTACATTAGTGGAGATAAGAGCCTAACTTTTATGAGAAAAATTATAGTTTGAATATAACTATTGAAAGTTATTTTAAATTAACATAAATTCCTCACTAATGAATGTTACAACGTTATATATTACCAAAGCAGAGCGACCTAGTTTTTTCCTTAATATAATTAAAAAAGGATTTTATAGATAATAACACCAATGTGAAGGCTATAATGAAAGACTTTCCGCCTGTAGCAATGCTTTCTATGAATATCGAGACAAGACTTATATTATGGGCATACAATAATATTATATTTATAATAATAATAAAGTTATTGATAAATTTGCTCAATCAAAATATATAAATAGTAGAAGAGCGACTTACTTAAATAATAATATTCTTACAAATTTTAAAATAAAAAACATGTATATTTTTAAAATTATTGTTTAAATTTTTTTAATTTTTCTAGATTAAAGCTTTACGGCATTGTTTCTCAACCGGGGTCGCGACCCCCAAGGGGGCCGCGAGCGGATATTAACGGTATGTATAATAGTATATATATATATATCGGTCGAGCTGACTAGTTGGTTAGGTTAACAATCATATATAAACTATATTATATATACTAATGTTTTAGTTACAAGTTTAACTAATTTATATTAAAAAAGTTTATAAATTACCTTAATAATAAAAATAAAAATTATATATTTTACTTCATTTCTTTCTACATTTAATGCTAATTCCTATAAAAATTAAATATTAAATTAAATATAATATATATATATATATAATATATTAATATAGTAATAATATTATTAATATTAACATTTTTGATATTTTATAGTATATATTAATATTAATCTCTAATATTATATTATAACTATCATATAATATATTATATATATATTAAATATATATATATATGATATATTATAATAATTAA
>JABUQX010040941.1:0-2500 GCA_015478945.1 Trachelipus rathkii | reverse complement strand
AGTAGCTATTCGCTAATGATGAGATCCTAGTCAGTATCTCCGAAATTTTAAATCTTGGTTATATATATCATATATATACCTAACGAGTATTTTCCAACTCAATAATTACTCCTCAATTATAATAGTATATATATAAGAAATTTGATACCGAACCAATTTGACTCCATGTTCCAAGTTTAGCTTATCAATTCTTATTATCATTCACGACGTCTAAAGATTGAGAATGATATTTTAATTAGTTCGATTTATTCAACATACTACTTCACTATTATATATAATAATAATTAATAAAGATATTATGAATTGAATAAATCTAAATTAACTAGTCATTCTAATATGATTGTAGTTTTAGATGTATTATTATTATTATATTTTATATTCAATTAATGTGTCAATCATTATTTGATACTATGATCTATTTTATCATGTATTTTTTAGAAATATATAATTATTTTTATCAAGATTTAGCCCATCACCCATAACTATCAATATTTTATTTACTATATCTAATTATTAATATTAATATTAATTTGTATATTGAGTTATAATTATTTAATTATTTATTTTTTTATTATATTTATCATATTATTATTATTATTATTATTATATATATAAATTATTATTATTTATTTTATTTTTACAGGACTTGACTACCCTTTTCTCGAAGACCCTGTGGCTTTCGACTACAACCATCGATCATTCATTTTTCATACATATATTACTAGTTTATAATGTTCATTACTTGAGACGTAAGTTTGTGTAGATCTAACTTTTATATGTGACGTCCACGACCTCACTTGGAAACTCTAAATCAGATAAGGTATATATATATAATCTCACGAACGCAGATATACGTTTATTCCTGAACCATGATTTTAGTAAATATAGCATATATATTATATATAATATTATTATTATATATAATTATATTAATTATATATATAAATAATATATTATAAATTATATTATATATATATATATATAATATTATATATATAATTATATATATATATATATATATTATATTATATATATAATATATTATATATTAAAATATTATATATATATATAATATTATATAATTTTAATTTAATATATATTAATTATATATATTAATATATATATATATATTAATATATATATTATTTATATATATATATATTAATTAATATATATATATATATATATATTAATATATATAATATATTATATATAATATATAATATACATATATATTATATTAATATTTATATATATATATTAATATTAATATATATTAATTTATTTTATTAATTTAATATATATATTTATATATATATATATTATATATATATATATATATATATATAATATATATATTAATAATACAATATATATATATATAATATATATATTATAATATATATAATATATATATATATATAGTAATTAATATATATATGATATTATATATTATTATATATATAATATGTAATATATATATATATATATTATATATATTTATATTATATATTATATATATAGTAATATTAATATATTATTATATTTAATATATATATATTATATATATATATATATATATTATTAATATTATATAAACAATTACTTAACTAGTACTACTACTATTACTATAGCTGAATCGTAACTATTATCGTGTGTAAGAATACCTGAAGTTTTTACATTACTCTAAGCATTACTAAATTATTTGTATATTGAATGATTTATGTGAAATACTCACAATGATTGATATGTTTAATGACATAAGTTTTTTAATAACTTCCTTAGCAACACTACGTATAAACTTCTGTATAATTATACGCTATATAGTTAATTATATTATTATATTAATTTATATATTATATATTATATATATAATAATTAATATTATATTATAATATATAATATTAAGATATATATATAAGTTAATATATATTATATATATTATATATATATAATATATTAAATATATTATTAATATTATATACTTAATTAATATATATTAATATTATATATATATATATATATTATATTAATTTATTAATATATATATATTATAATAATGATGATCTCAATTTCAGCAATAATTTTATTCGTTATGAAGAACAAGATAGGAAATAGAGCAATTTATTCATAATATATATATATATATATATATATATATATATTATATTAATATATATATATTAATATTATATATTAATATATATAATATATATATATATATATATATATATTAATTATATTTTACATTCATAGCTTTCTATACACATATTATACTTGAAGGTATATATATAAGTTAAGTAATAATACTAAATATAAATAATATATATAACATGAAATGTGGGTGTTTTACCTAACATAAAGAGTCCCTCTCAATAGTATATATATATATATAGTAGTGTTAATCAACACTGTATGTTTTTTAATTTGCATATAATACTATGTTTGAAAGTCCTGAGTATCATATAAAAATATATATAACTAATATATAATTTTTATA
>JABUQX010040940.1:20000-68963 GCA_015478945.1 Trachelipus rathkii | reverse complement strand
CGGCCCGTTACTGCCAAACCCTGAGGGGAACTAGGTTCGCGACGATCTAGTAATATACAAACTCTAAGAATTTGCCTAATATTCGACGGCCCGTTTGCACCAGTGCTGCCTTTGCAGGTTCCGTACCCATACACCTTTCCATTTGCTTACGACTTATCAATAGATAAGTAACCTTTAACCTTTTCTTTAGGACCGCAAGCGGCTCTTTAATCTTGTCCCTAGTTCCATGAAACTTGTCTGACCCTTCCATGACCACATCCGAGGCACCCTTTCTACAGGGTACCCACCGTCGTCTCCAACGCCTTGGGTACGTGTTACCCCGGGACCGCGCTTCCCCCACACACCCCCCCCCCCCCCCACGGCGATTCCACTTGGGGGCCTTTAACCTCGCCCACCCTCGCCCCCCGGCTAGGGGCTTCCAAACCCCTCCAAACAGAGCATAGGAGTTCGTTCTGGGGAGCTCTCATCAATATACCCCCCCCCACCCCCCCCCCACAGCGAGTGTGAGGTTCTCCCTCCTCCCCACTCCTCTCGCATATATTCCCGGCCGTGTTTGCCTCCCTCTCTCCACTAACTACCCCTTCACTCTATATTTATTATTGTCCGCCCCCCTCCTTGTCTACTCCCCCTCAATATCCCCCATCTCCGTACTTATCTTACTCACTTCATTCTGCTTAGAGGCCACCCTATAGGGAGGTAACCACACTCCACCTAGTAATTGATTAACTCTCGTCCTTAGGGGCTACGAGCATCCACGCACCGCCCCAAAGTTTGAGAGCGGGACCCGCCCTGGCTCTAGATGTAATGTTCGACCTTCTGGTACCAACCCCCACTCGGTGGCAGACCGTTCTAGCTCTAGTGCCATAGTCACTTCTTCCTGGCGTTCTTCTAGGTTTTGACGATCCGCGACAATGGATTACACAAGGGGACCATCATTCACACCACACACAAAATTACTCTTAGAAGACACTTTCTTTATCACTTAATAATCATCATTTCAAGGACGCAGATAATCGAAAAAAAGAACACAACTACCCCAGTTCAGCTATCGGAATCGTCCAAGCTGAATCGAAGGGATTTAACCGGTGCAAGTAGTGGGGATGCGGATACCCATACAAATTATCGTTATGCCGCACTCTAAATCATTAACCTCATAATGGAAATGGCTACTATACTCCCATATCTCACTCCCGCGCGGACGGCCGATTACCTTCTCCCAGTCGCAACCCTATTAAAATATAGAACAGGAAAACCCACCCCCCCCCCTGCCACTGCCCCCTCCTCGATGAACCAAAAACACAAACCTAAGCCCACCAATCGGCGAGTTCAGCTCCCCCACAGAGACCCTCACAGGAATCCAGGTCCGACATTCTCCCCAGTTCTTACTACTATAACTACATTCTTATTATATATACTATATATGTATTCATATTAATTATATCTTTATTATATATATAATACTACTTACTATTATATATATATATACTACTTCTGATCACTCTATTACCTGTACTCTACTCTTACTACTACCCCCCGTCATATTCTAACCCCTTACCTAATCATCATATCCATCATGTCCCCTACCTCCACTATATTTCATCTACAATATCCTATTATTTATTATACTATAAATACTCATCCTTACCTTCCCCTACCCCTCGACCTCCCTACCACCTATACTCACTATATACTCAGCTATAGACTATATACCCTACTCTACTACTACCCTATATATATATATTACTTACTATACTACACCTACCTCTTATCATCCTATACCACCTCATCACTCCCCAGTTGATGTCTCGGTCCGAGCGGCATGTTTAAATCCGACGCCTTACGCTCTTTAATTATTCCGTTGCCCCCGAATGTGTGCGGAACTCATTTTGGATGCCCGGCCACATCCCCTGAGCCGGCCGCCCTGCGTGGACCCGTGAATGTTTCAATTTTCATTATACTACCTATATATATACTATTATACTACTACCCCACTAATATTTTGCTTAATATACTAGATATCATATACCCTATGTTATACTACCTACAACTTACCCCCTACCCTCTACTCCTCACTTACTTATCATTCCATGACGAGGAGAGCACCGACGAGCCCCCACTCCCCATCCCATTGCACCCCTCCCCCCCCCGCCTCTGAGTCTCACACACTCCATCTCCAGGCACCTCCTTAAGCGCGTCGTAGGCGCTCGGCTACTACATTCCATGACCCACTCACTCCAGTCGACCCCAATGCGTCCTCCTCATTCTCAACACTCTTGGGTCATATTCAAACACCTCTTACACATGAGTAGGACTCACTCCGTCTATTCACCTAACCAATCTACAAACCACTATCTTCAATTACCAGATATCAATTTTTTCATGATATATCCCTGTTTGTGTGGCGATGAGAACAGGCGAATTCCCCCACTGCGTGGTGTTCTTGCCAGCCCCCCCCTGTGTCTATGAGACTACAATGAGGAGTGGGAGTAAGTTGGCCGTTGTGGTACACCCCGGTACCAGTTTTAATCCCCCCTCCCAAATAATGCTTATGATACTTGGAACCTGTTCATGATCGCATATAGTGCCTTTTTATCTTCCAACGGATTTGGATTGAAATCGTCTTTGGGGATCAGGGAATGTCAGAGCAAATAAAATGGTATATGAGAAAGAGGATAAAGGTGATTGATGTATTGTTTAGAAGAAGTAAATTTGATTTTCGCATTTGCTGCGAACTGAGACAAAAGATTGAAAGGGAGACCCATGTGGTTGAAAAACTCATTGGTGTAGGCCGGCTAAAATGTGTCCCTGTGCTGGACGTGCGAGCCCCAGGATGGACCCAGGGGGACCGAGAAAGGAGTTGCCCGCATTTTTGATGACGGGGGACCATGTTTCACAGAGCTAGGGTGAATCTGTTGTTCGCCAAGTGCGCCAGAGGGAACCTCCTCTAGTAGTTACTCACTTTAAGTCCATTTGAGGATACGCTTCAAGATATGTTGGTACGCTTGTCGTAAAATATGGTCCATCCCTGAAACCCCAGTGCAGTGTTGAGGGACCAAATTGACCTTTCTGGCGCTTCACATTCCCGAATCATGATTTGCTCCATCTCCTTGCCATTGGACCCATGCGCAAGGTAGAGCTTCAGGAAGATTTGCTTTGCTTGTGGCGACTAAATGTTGGAATAGGTTTGATCCCGAAAGGGATTGTATAAGGGGACGCCTTTGTGTGGGTGCGAGGAGGGAAAATTGGAATGCGTGGAGTGCGTGGGGATTGATTTTTTGTGCAGTCGAGGAGCACGGTACGATGTGTTTGTAAATAAGAACATTTCTGTGTTCGCGTTCATAAAAGTATTCATAAAGTTATACGATAATCCTGGGTAGGTAGTGATGGATATCGAAGTGAAAGTACGGATGTGTTTTACTCTGAAATTAGATGTTCTGAAAAAAAACTATGTGATGGACGTGAATGCGTTATTGACAGGGCGTTGGAGGCATGGGAATATCGAGCATCCACCTATGGTGTTTTCATGACAAGAAATTAAAGTTATTGGGGGTCCCCATTACAATGGAGAGGAAAGACGATAAGGACCCACGAAGGAGCGAGGGAGACATTAATAGAGAAGTTACTTTAAACAACAGTTACCAGAAAGCCGGTATCCTGTTGATAATCACTACAAATAATCATTGGCAACTTGGGATGAATCAAGACAACCGGAAACTGGAGAAAAACCTCATCCGGATTGGCAAATCGATCGGAAGCCCTTTGTTCAAGCATCGTGTGCCGGCCAAAATAAGTCATCGTTGGAGTTTGTCGCCTAACCCGAGGTTCGAACAGCTCAATAATCGTCCATAGTGAGTGGTGGAATGAGACCGTGCGATGCAAGTGTGTTAGAGTAAATGAGGCGTGGAATTGATGTGACTTAAAGCCAATTGGCAAAGGGTCTTAAAAGATGAGGTGTATATAAATTATATAAGAAGGAAAAAAAGGGAAGATTAAAGTATGGCATACGCTAAGCAGGACAAAACGACGTTACCATCGAGCAGTCTGTCGGCAGATAAAGGTCATGATCCTGAACTTACAAGGGAGTCAGGTAAGCTCTAATGGAAAGAAAAGACTAGTTATGAAAGGGTTAGAAACGAGAGAAAGGGGAATTTCTTCATAGACATAATTACATAGAGGGAATACTTGTGCATTCTTTATCGTGACGTGCATGAACATGTATGCGAGGACGAATTGCTCTGGACCCAGGACCACAACCTCGTCGAACATCGTTAAACATCGGCCCCCCACCCTCACTCCAGGTCCTAATCGAAGACGGTGATAATGACATGATATCGTCGGGTTGTTCATTGTGTAAACGACCGCATCAATATCGCGCCTATTTCTGGCCGGGCATCTGAGGGACTGGCCCGCATTGTGAGACGGGAGGAATCCCCCCCCCACCGCACCCGGTAACCGTAGAGGTCGGCGAGCTTAGCGAGGGGGACCCCGTTCGCCCAAGCAATGACCAGTCCAATTAACTCCACCATACGGTCATACGATTAAAAACCTTACTGGTGACACCCGATGCAATTCCCAAGAATGGAGGTTGGAAAGGGGAACCTTGGCCCGTGGTAACACCAGCCCGTTGTGGAGGGTATAGCTCTGAGTTGTAGATTGCCCGAGCGACGCACCAACCAAATACGTACTAGTCCTATATACCTATCCCAGTGGGTATATGGTGACCGAATACGCTGGGACACTTCGATCCTTGCCCCCAACTATACGCGCGCGAGATCTACCTCATATTATTTTCATATTTTCGCTCAATGAGCAGAAGACTTCTTTATATAGAATAGTGGATAGTTTCTTCAAAAGTGGAAGCCTCACATTATTATTGCTCATTGAATGGCCATCTTGTACCGGTGCTCTTAACTTATACATTCTTTTATTCAGGATATATACAAAAACTTTCTATACATAAAGATGACACTCAGATCAACAAACTGGCGTAGTAATCTCACCGCGCAGCTACGCAGCTGCCTTGATAGTTGGTGCATCGCGGATCTTTTTTTCTTCTCTGTTACTTCTCCTAGCATTCAGTTTTTGAGACCTTCTGTTCCTCAGAGTGCGACCTTGACTCCGCGCCACTCCTTAAAGAGCGAGCGGACATGGGCGTGCGCCGCCCGCGCTAGCCATTGACTTAGATTAACTGTATTGTGCTCCATCACCTCTCTCATCCGGCGTCTTATCTCCACAATATGATCTCGCTGTACTGAAGTGATAGTAAATTAATATTTGTCTAATTAAGTATTCTTAACCGCTAGCTTTCACTCTGCATAATATATAACCATATACCGTATGAAGCGGTAACTTTTCGTAATTGGGGCAAAAATCGGATTCCACTGATGGTGAGAGAGAGAGCAAGGTCACGGTTCAAAGTCGAGCTGGCAAATAGCCTATAACTCTGATGATAAAGAATATTTATTTGTTAATAAAATGAGATATTTTGATAAGGGTTTTTTTTATATGTGTGAGCAGAAAATACATAAATTCAGAAAGGGAATATTAAACAGGATCAGAGGGTCCATTAATAGTATTCAGTGTGATTTATTTTTCTAATATATTCTGAAGGACACTATAAAATGGGGTAAAAATTTTCTCATGGACTTTATTGCTAAGATTATACTAGGTGTCCAAAGGCCTAGTGTGTTCTACAAGTTAGGTCTCGTAACACAAGAAAATATAGTACTTAAAATAATAGTGCATACCTTAATGCAATGGTCGTGTGGTGAGGTGCATTTTCAGGTGCATGATGTAAATATGGTTTATATATCATGTAAGGGAGCACATTTATGTTAACAGTAGAGGGCAAAATCTACTCGGGATCCAGGTAATAAAAATAGTGTTAGCAGTGGGGGCATTCTTATGTCTCCAACATTAATTGTATCGTCAGTATAAGTCATAATAGTTTAGTAAATATTGATATATAACAAAATACTCTCTGTTGTGCAAAGATGTACCGAGTTAGGATAAGTGTTAGATTGTTTAAATAATGGTTTACAAGTTTTTAAATTTTACATCTTTATTAAGAAATTAAAGGCTATGAAATACTTGACAATTCTTTTCTTTCAGTAAGATGGTTCACATTACGCAAGATAAGCTAAACAAGGCAGCAGAGGATACAAAAGGGTTCAGTCGCGTTGATGATTGATGTTGCAAGATCCATTTTAAGCGGTGTTTTCTCGTTCTCTGTTCGGAGTTGGGTTCTGTACGAAACGCTTAAATTATGCCTAAATACGCGGATGATATTGCATTTCGTTTTTTATGCCTTCATATTATTTCTTGTGTGTTCGTTTTGTCAGGAACAGCGCAAATCGTAAAAGAAACGCTCACCAATGTTACTGTGAAAAAGGAATCTTCCTTAATCTGTAGTAATTTAAAAGAATCAATCAAAGACGGGTGAATTGTTCAGTCTCGAGAAGCGACGTTGGTTGATCTATAGTACAGGTGTCAGTTTTTGTACACTAGAGATGAAGAGCAGGACAAATAGTGCGTAAAAAAAAAAGACGGCTCACATACAAGAACTGTGAGGAAGAATTAGGTCTTTGTTCCCCACCTTCCAGGTCATGAATAGAAATACCATAATTATGTAATAATAGAGATTAGAAGGTAATATACTCTTTACGGTGTTTTTCGGGGGAAGTGTGTAACGGGAGACAATTTTATTTGACGATTTAGTGCTTGTTTTACTACCAGGATATAACTTACGAATCAAACTGTGAATAATATTTTTATTAGTTTAGTCAAAACCCAATGTTCTTGCCTAGTTAAAGGATTGGAGTGTAGGACCATCTAATGTATTGCCTATGATAAAGGAGACGCAAACAACGCCTGAGTTGCGTTCCACTCTTTTGTATTTCAACCCCAGCCTGCTCTTGTCGTCATATATGTGTCGAAACAAAATCGCAAAAGTGTCGTATAGAAAAACGCTCACAAAAGTGTAATAGAAGGATGTTATCACTTTATAATTCTAGATAATATCAGAATAATATAAAAGATATAGCAACTACATTAACTAGAATTGATTAAGGAAATTACTTACGTTAGGCGAGCCTTTTTTTTAATAAAGTTTTGTGGACGATTATGACATAAAAATATCGATGCAAAATTCGAACATATTTATTACGTTTTATCGTAACCCATATTTATTTAAAATAATATGTTATATATAATATATATCTATTGTTTAAAAAATTAGATAAGAATTTATATTCATAATATTAAAAATATAAAACCTATTATAAATTATGAGTGTCTTACTATATGGGAATGTAGTAAAAATTTGAAGGGACCTAAGAAATTAGCCCCGTACCCCCAAAATATCATGGAGGGCTCAATTCGAGTCAACGTTATTTTATAATCTAGGCTTTTACTATTAATCCTAGATTTATTAATACAAATATACCAAATTATAAAAGCATGCTGATCAAAAGAGATACACTTATAACATATACAAAAAAATTTCGATAAAAAATAACAAAACTATAAGGTCTCCATAAACTTACATTTTAGAGCTTACCCTGATTTTGCGAACTTGCCTCCGTTTATCTCTCGGGCATATATATATTATATATATATATATATATATAAAATATTAATATATATTATATATATTATAATATTATACTATAGTTAATATTATATATATATCATATATAATTATATATATATATATTATATATATATATATATATATATACCGTATATATTAAATAATATTAAATATTAATATATATATTAAATTATAGTATATAATTAATACTATTATAAACTAAATTTTATCTGGTAGCCATAAATAACATTTAAATCATTATGGTAATGTGTAAATAGGAACTAATGATATTTAGGAATACATTTAAGAATTATAAATTAGAAGCCACATGGGTACCCATTTCGAGATCATGATCCCAGATCAAGCCAACAGAACCAATGCACAACTAAACATGACTCATGCTAAATCTACTCAAAGACTCCGATATGGGCGGTCTCAGTAAACATATGTACAAGGAATACACAAATGTCATAAAAATTGCTTCATGTCAAAATCACAAAGCACCCAATGAGAGCTTGTATACTTAAACTTATACACCTCTAATCGATATAACAATAAATACTATAATATCTTAAACCAATATATCAGTTTAACCAATACGCTTATATTAAATATAAATTCAATATTATATTATAAATTAAATATTAGCAATATTATATTATATAATATTATATCACTTTAAATATATGCGACAGAGCAAATGTATAACGCTACTCTTATCTTTTTTACAAATCCAAAATACACTTCTAACGAATTATACCTACCATACCTAAATTGATACGCCACCCGACCCCATACGTCCTTTCTTTTTTCCAAAATGCGGCTTCCAATATTAACGCGTTGATCTCTCTCCCTCTCTCAGTCACATGTTCTCCAACTCTGTTTGTTACTTCACGTCTCCTCGCCAAACACTGATTTCTTCTCAACAACACCCCAATCTCTCATATTCTCACAATTTTTAACATGTCTACAACCACTCGTTTCGTTCCTTAAATCGGGCCAAAACCAAACAAAAAATATAACACCTCACGCGCTCGACCTCTTCCAACTCGCACTCAGGAAACCTCCCGATTACCCTTAAAGTATAATATCTACACCAACTCTATCTCCTCCTAAATAATAACCTCCTTTGAGGCCACCTCGCACGTGCTCTCTATGCTTTTGATCTTTATTCTCGCATTCTTGTCTTAAGTATATAAGGTCAATAGAGATAATACTATATCTTAATATTTGATCAACATAACGAAAACGACGATAACCATCGAAAGTAGACCTACACTCATCTTAGCGCTCGCTCCTCTACCGTGCGAGGAGAGATTTTAGCGCTCTCGGGTATTTAAAGTAATTAAATTTCACGCTCTCGCGCTCCAAACGAACCCTCCCCCCTGCACCATTCTATCCAGAGTCAAGCAGACAATATTGACTCGCGCTCTAGTACTCACGCAAATTATCTAGCAAAGTAAATCTAGAACGGCTGCACAAAAGTCGAAATGCTCGCATTGCACAGTGAATGCACAGTGCAGTCGAAGTACATTGAGGCGTTTTGAGATTAGATATCAAGCAGAGTTAGAACTGGCTCCTCAAGGGAAAGCTCACTTATTGCTCGCTCGCAGATATAATGTAAAACGCTAGAGCAAGAAACAGATACTCGCTCTATATTCTCTTTGTCACACCACTCAACATAATTCGTCGAACATTCGAGAATAGTAGTTCTCAAGATCAAGCCCTTCTAATCTCATATATTTCAAGGCATAATGACTATCCATGTTGCCATGCGCTTATTATGAGCCAATTGAATCATTTTGTAGCTCGACGATTAACGTATAGAACATAGAGTCTTGCAATGCTCAGGAACCATTAGTGGTGTGCGAGGGGAGCTATGGAGAGCAGTGAGCGTGTTAACATACCAGGTCAAATGCGTTTCGGTCATGTTCAACGCACCACACATTAGTCTTCCGTTAGTCCTAAGATGAGTGGCGATAATATCCATATTATCTCGTCTAAAGAGATAAGAAAAGTTTTTATATTATTACTGCTATGTTTCCTAGTAGACTTATCTTTTCGCAGCGCGTGCTATGCAGCGCTCTATTTAATAGCTATGCGCAGACTATCTGCGGTTCAATGTCGGAGAATTGTACTTTTTGATATTTCAGCTTCAATCTATGAGCAGTATATCAAAGAGCAGTATCTAGAACGAGTTCTCAAGCATACTGTAGCTAGTACTGTGACGTCTATCGTGCACTTAGTACTTCTTAATCGACAGTCATCTCATATTTAGGGCACATGAGGAAACGTGTCACTACGTTACTAGCTCTATATGAGTACCATAACGTATAAATCAAGTCTCACCCTGAATAGCATTATGCAATATGCGCTTTACAATTTACCATCCTATTGCTAGTAACCTCCATACGCTGATATAGCCGATCATATATCTCTCGTTGTACTCGCAGTGCCGCTCTACGTACTGTATAGATGTCTATTCTGAAAGCACATACTTGCAGCGTTACAATCTGAAGTATTGGACTGCCCATATTCACAGATAGATAGATAAGGTCACCTGTAGAGACAAGATTTTGTAGGCTAACTAGACAAGCATGCTAATCAAGTTGAATCTCACTGCCAAGAATAGTGTATAATCGCGCCATTGCGCTCTCTAGTCCAGCATATATATTGAGTCATCTCTTTCAACTCCTTCACTTCAAGGCAAGCAAACTTCGTGCCAAAATCAATGGCCAGTTATCTGACCTGTGATATCCGAGTGTTTTATCTCAACTCCTATTGCTCAAATAGGCTCTTGACATCTTTAATCTACAGTGTTTGCTGACTTACATGTTGTCCTACGGAGTACGACTATAATATAATACCTCATCTTAATAATATGGCACCGTGTATATTTCAGACTATACGTTTTCTCGTAATATTTATTAATGCATAGGGCTCTCAAAGTGCAAAAATATTAATAATTAGTATTTCTTTCATATTTTAAAGCTCATTCATACATGCGACACCTGGAGCAGATGCAGCGGGGAGCATAGCATGATTAGCGTGATCGCCGCATGATGTTATACGCCTTCTGATAATCAATCCGAGAGACATACCTTCTCCCGAGCTTACTTCTTGCCTAATCTGCCTGAGAGGTCGGAAGCTGTAGAGAATTATCCAGATGTAGATCGACAAATACCGAGGCCAATCTTAGAGGTTATGATTGGTCTTTTACGTGTGCCTTGAAGTAAGTGTGTGAACAACGTGCCAATCGGCTCTCGCTATGAGCGAATATGAGTTGAGGAACATGTTAGAAGTTCGCACACCGAACGTACGTAGTGTAGATGATTTCTTCTTAGACAGAGCGCTCAGGCCCATTTCTCTACTGAATTCTGAACACGTAGGCTATCGCTATATGGCATAGTAGTACAATTATTCTTCAGCTGGACTTCCGCTACTCGCCATCGTTGAGCCTCCCAATATCTCTCTAACATATTTATTTCTGTTTTGTCTATTTAACACTCTCTCTCGGGGGTAATTAGTGCGTCTATATGACCTCCGCTAGACGATAGCTAAGAGATAATTTCTCTAATGCCTATGCTATCTTCGCTTGTTAATTAAATAAGATCCTAGATGTGGAATTACCTAACGACGTTGCCATGTATGGATCTGGGATTATCGGCGTACTAGAATCAGTGGACATAGACGTACCGCTATCGGTACAGATAATCTGTTAGTCCTAACATTCATCCTCGGCTCAAGTACCTGCACTAGCTCAGACGTAGATCAGTACCTCGTGCTGTATATACTATACTATCTATCATTGCCTCTCTCGATTATGTGACTCGATAGTGCTACAATAGGAATTACAATCACTTTACGCTGCAGTGTCTTAAATCGCGTGCACCGAGCGTAGCACTATAGAGAATATTACTATTTTGTTGCCTCTGAGAAGGAATAATCCTTAGATAAGTCATATCGCAATACATCCTTTTGAACATTGGAGACTAAATCGACTGTAAACGTTCTATGTTCATGACGATCATAATGCAGATCCTCTACACATTGTATCGTGGGTTAGCGTTACGAAGCATGCATTGCGCCCTCTCGCTGCATCAGTCTGCAGATCAATAAGGTGGCAGCATAGATTAAGAGAAACGCTTGCTTTGAGCTAATCTTCAATAGAAAGTCAGATAGGCTACATGACTGCGGTTAGTATTGCTCGCGATACGTATCTCGCTCTAACCGCCTCTCGCGCTCGTCTCTAGGTGTATGCGACTATATAGATATATTGTTGAACTTAGTGATATGCGCTGCAGAGGTATGTCTCGATACGTATTGCGTGCTCTAGGCACTCTGTAATGTCTCGTGATAATGGTGTGATGCTATCGAGACGTGGAAGTTAGCGTGTATTATACACTATCTATGGCTCTACCACGCATATTGGTGGTGATTCTAGAATGGTATCGTGTGCGGCTATCCGGTGAAAGATCGATATGTGTGATAGGTTTCGTTTATATTAGTTTGCTTCCAGAATCTCTATAGATTTTATGAAACTACTATGGATTCGTGACGTTCATGCTCGCTCTCGCGATTACTCCATCAGATCATAGATACAGTACCGAGATTGGTGTCTACTTTACTCTGAACTAGTGATCACCATCAATTATATATCGCGCAACCTCTCATAGCTATCGATGTGTGTGAGCGAATAACTATATATATTATCATAAACATGTCTCTGTGAGATACGAGATCTCATAATTAATAGTGGTTGGTTGATTGCATAGGCATGAATAAAGTCTATTCGTGTTAGTAATAGTAGAACTAGTGTAAGTCTAATGAAGCACAAGAATATATCTGTAGTAGTACTGCGCAGATTTGATGATTCTCTAAGCCACATTGAACACTCGAGTTATGGTAATGATCGATTGATTCTTGAGAGACGTGTTATATGGAGTGTTATATATTTCCAATTTTACTATAGGTCAACATAACTCTCTCTCAACTCTTCATTATCAGGATAATTTATTAACTGAATAATGTTCATATAGTTGGAATATACTTAACGAGTTAAAGGTGTTGAAATGTCATTAGTAAATTTTCTTGGGTCTACAGACTAAAGGAAGCATAACTCTAGGGTTTAGAGTATGAGAGAGTATGCTATTAATCCATGTGTGGTAACTAGCAGGAGTGTTAGAGGCAAGCATTGTCATGGTTAGAGTTAAAGTTCTTGCTACAAAGCAACTCTTCACAATTGTGTAGCAAGCTCTGCAATCTTATCACACCATCACACATAAAACAAATAATCTAAAAAATTAGCACAAAGACAGAAATCCACAAGAAAATAACAAATAAAAAGATATTTAACTATTAGTTTTACTAATAATATATTGTATCTCTCAGCTTATAACATAAGCAATTAAACCTTAGAATTATGTATAACTGGATGAAAAACTCTATATTCACACTCAAGCAAAAATTATCTATAATAATGAAAACGCTGCATGAAAGTCAAATTACCAGGCATGAAATATTCACACTCTAGTTCTACTCAGAATAGAAATGGGCTATACAGATAATAGTAATTATTAAACCATAAAACTCAATATATACTCGCGCACTAACGACTCTAAAAGATCTGTACGCTACAATCTCATACATCAAAATATGTGCGCTGTTGCCGCATTCAATAGAATGATAAATGTTCGTTATATAGATCCCAATGTTGGATGTGTAGATAATCCCGCTTAAAAATCTAAATCGTCATCGTTTCCTTAGTTCTCGCATATCTCGTGCTCATACAAATATCATTGTGCATAATAAATGTGATTGTGAATATTGGATTTTTTGTGTATGATGAAGGTGTGAATGCTGAAGTAGGTTCAGTTTCTTTCAATGCAACCTGGCACTAGTCGACAAACGCCGATCTCCTAAAATGTGTTTCAAGCAGATTGTTACACGGTAAATTGCTGGAATGAAAATAATATTCTTTGTTCGATTTTGTGAACCTCTAAGCAAAGTCCTGTAAAAACATGACGTCCACTTCCTTTCTTCAATTGTTTTCTTTACGTTGTGCGCTCCTTGGTCTCCTGTCCATGGTCCATATTTTATTATTCGCAGTTTATTTGTTGTCTCGTTTTTATTTCTCAATAGATGTATATATTCTTCTCTCGCAGGGACATTAGTCTAACTGCTCAAGAGATCTATCCTTTAATTACTGCTGGTGATGACATCTAATTCTCTATTTGTCTACAGAATTGAATAATATTCTATATCAGTCTCAATTTACACAAGGAGAATTAGGAAAAAATTTACGTCTTGATTGACGAGCATCTTTTCACATAAGGCTTGCTTATCTCTCTCGAATCCCGCAGTATGACAGAATAACATACGAACGCCATTATACTTGAGCATTCTTTGTTTATGCAGCATAAGGGCAAAAACCGAATACGTCGCTTAAGACGGTTATTACATACATAGCTATCAGAGTCGAGTGATAGATATATAATAATTCGACACATAACCTAGTGTGTATCATATGCTCTTAAGATCATTATAGTGCGAACGATATAGTCCCTTTATTACTTGTGCAGATCACTATTCTATAAATAGCTGTGTGTGCTCGTAGTTTTTCAGTGTGGGTGTGAGTAGTTACTTATAGCTTACCTTGCTCTTATGCAAGACGAACAATGAGTGTTAAGTGAATATATATACTCAGTACCGGCCAGTCACCATTAAGATCTCAATTATTCCGTATTTTTGCCTACCAGATACCCACTCGCAATATCATGGTCTACTTTTTCGTTTTACTGCTTATAAGCACCACCTAAGATCTTTATTCATGGTCCCCGAGAATCCTCTGATACTAGCACTCAAATTCCTCCCGTTCTACCATCCTATCTTAGAATTAAAACTTATTTAGTAGACTCTATGGTTATGATATTATAGAATGTTCTACTATATAATACGTTACATATTTTTATATATTATTTAAATTAATTTTGCCTATTTTATCTCTGGGCAAGAAGTTTATTCAGATCATTTTGAAATTTTGTAACATTCTGAATATGGTCTTCATGATGCAAAAAGTTACAAAATGCGACTTTTTGTATATATATGACTTATGAAAATATTAAAGGTCAGTGAAACAGACTTGATTTTTCAAGCAAAGTTACACTATGTCTTAATTCTAAATTATTATACTTAAAATGTTAGAGCAGTAAATAGATATAATGATTACATTTAACTTTTTATAATAAACCTAACTATATATAAAAATATTAATGTTATCTAGCTGCTTCTATCTATATTTTCTTATGCATAGAGTGATATTTTATTTTATTATTATTATTTTAATATTTAATTATTTATTTTATATTTTATTTTTTTTTCCTTTAGATATATTATTATTATTTTATATTTTTTAATTATTTTTATATGTATATTATATATATAGTTTATTTAATACTGTATGTAACTCATATGTTTATAGTAACCCTAACAATCATTTTAGTGACACCAATATATTTTATCTTAAATAAACATGAAAAAATTAAAAATAAGCCTTAAAACAAAAACAGAATTTGAGACATTGTCTTATTTAACTGGAGAAATAATAGCTTTTATATTTATTAAAGTGCATATATGAAAAGCTTAAAAGAATTTAGATGTTTTTGTTAATATAAACTCAAGTGTGTGTATAATAATAGTAATAGATCATAATCATAAGCTTAACTTTTTCGTGAGACTCATTGTGAACTTTTTTTTGAATAGTCAGAAAATTTTTTGTTCTCTCAAAAATGTTGTGAGTGTGATCTGCTATATGTCTAACAGTATATTATACTCATAAGTATATATTATTTTATATTTAAGTTAATTATTGTGAATTAATATATATTAATATTAGGATTATTAGATTAATAATTATATATATATAAGTATGGAGTGTGTTGAAAGATCATTAAGCATTGTATTATAGTACAATAAATATTTATTAATATACTATTCAATATATTTACTCATATTATAACTTATATATATTATATGATATATATATTATATATATATAGTGAGGTATAGATCTGGTATTGCATCACTCAAGCAATGGAAATGATACCTCATGTGAAACTAACACTATACTTCTCACTATTTACCATGAGAATTAGATTGTATTGCCATTTTTAGACTTTCACTACATAACTCATGTGATTGTCTCTTATTATATAATTTCCACAAGATACTCTATTATGTATATGATCTACTCAATTAGTACCTGGCTCCACCTATACTAGCGGGTTATTATAAATGCGTATCTGCTTGCATAACTATCTATTTATGCGCAGTCATATAATTCCTGTAAAAGGTTAGGAGTGGTGAATCTCTTCTGTCAAATTAATAAACTTTTTCACGACCTGTGTGTTTCTTAGAAAATAGGATTTATAATGGAATGGCGATCCAATAAGTGTAGTAGCTTAGAAGGCTATTTTTATTGGATCTTATGGAATACAATTACTTGGACTGCATTCGACCAATCGGAATCGATTCCATGGTATTGGAATAAGAGTATTAGATCTAATGTAGCGCAGTCAATAAGTCGGTTACTCAGATGGGTAATTGCAAATACTGGTAAGGGGGACGTGTGTTAGGGTTGTGTGAGATAGATAAAGGAATTTTGTAATTTAAATTCAATAGACTTCGAATCAAGAGATGTGATTGATAAGTAAAAGGATGTCCCCATATTCCAGTGATAAATTTTTTATAAAAGGCTGGTTAAGCATGACAGACCCTAGTGGTCGTGATACACAACTAAAGATGAGTCCGAACTGGATGTATGGCCGGAAGCAAGGTAGTGAGGGGGGTATAGGTGGAGTAGTGTTGGGAGTACAGTGTGGATTTGGATGGTTATTAAAGAGTTGTAGCTTGTGGATAGAAGAACATGTGTGTGACCAACTAAAATTGGCAATAAAGTTGCATCATGAGAGATAGTGAAGAGGGATTGTTGGGTGTCTCACAGGGTTTCGAGGTGGCATAGGGCCATACTGTTATCATAGATATAAATAGATATATACGATTAATATTAGTACTATATATTATACTCTCGATGTTAATACATATGTATATAAGGTGATACTAATATAATATATATATATGATATTATATGATATATAATAATAATAACTATATTATATAATATAATATTAAGTAGATATATAACTATATTTGGATGCGATTTAGGTGAATAGATATTATATATATATTAAAATATATATATAATATATAATATATTATTAATTTATTTATTATATATCATATATTAGTATTTTAGTGAATATATATATGTATATATAATTGGATTAGATATATATATAAGTATTATGGTAGTTAATATTATAGGGTTTATTAATATATATAGCGGTATATAGATATACCGGTATATTTATCTATTATACTTATTATATAGTAAATTATACTTATCACAGGGATTTCTTAAATGTAGAAGTCGATTTATTAATAGTTTTTCGATGTATGCAAAGAGAGATCGCATTTATCTCGCAATAAGGAAATAGTGGATTAGATGGACCACGCATGTGCGAAAATGATCTTGATAAACTTTCTTGGGTGGGCAGATAAATGGGAACTCGCACTCTCTCTCGTAATAAGTGTAAAGGTATCTTCACGCGGATAGAATATAACTAATGAAAAGTTTTAATGGATTACTAAGTGATAGAATGAAGAAGGGATTGACTAGAAGATCGTGGAGGGACAAGAAAAAAGAATTTTGTGCTGTGACTTTCCTAGAGCAGTAGTTTTAGAAAAGTAGGCTGAATTCATGTGTTATGTGAGGTAAAAATGGAAGGATGAGCATAAGAGAGAAATAGAGCTCGGGGTGTGTGATGTATACGCATGTCAGTATGATGAGAAGCAAGGAAAGGTATATGATTAAATGAAAGAGATATGTCTGAAATAGCTATGCTGTGCCCAGTATGTGAGTGATAGTCTTATTGGTGCACCATAGTTTGGGCTTTTTATTTAAGGAAAGAGCATAGCCGTAGATAGTATACTTAGGGGGAGGAGTGCACATAGAGCAATGAAGGATGATTTCTGAGGTTGCGGGTAAGAGCTAGAGGAGAGGGCTGGGAAGGAGTTAGAGTAGTATTTTCGTGTGAGAAAGGTTATTGAGTTTTCGGAGCTTGAACATGATACATTGTCTATCAAATATATTTATCTTTCTCTTCGCATCATCAGGGAGCCAAAGTACTGGAAACTTCCTTTATCATTGACCACAAATGGACAGCAGGAGACCATGTGAGGGAGCACAGAAACCAGAAGAATTAGAAGATATGCATCTTGATATAAGAAAAGATTCATTCGCGAATGAGGTTGTTAAATTTTGACAGTCGCTTTGTCATAGGAAGGTTGTAGTGTACGAGACTTAGGGGTATATCTACAACATGTTAAGAAAGGATTGGTATAGCAGTATTATTAGATGATTTGGGTATCACATAGTATTTTTGATACCAAGCCTCAAATTGTCCGTGAGCTTTTGTTATGGTGTTTTAATGGTGTACAAGTGTGCATGTAAATTGCTCGGCATAAACTAAGTTTTACATTGGCCCTCATTAGGTATATTTTGACTAAGACAGGAGGTATTGTGTATAGCTTATATTAAGTTACAAGTGAGTTGTTGACGCCATAGGATACCTTTTGTGCGCATCTCCGCGGTATGGACAGGATTTGGATAATGGTGGGGTTGCAGTTTGGTACTATTCTCGCTTTTCTAGGATCCATGCGTATTGTTTCTTACTTGGTCGTCTAATATTTCTTAAATGTTTCTCTTAACTCTTTTAGAATTTTATGGAATACACTTACTGACTGCATTGACATGGAGATCCAGTTGATACTTATATTCAATATTTCGTCTAAGTGCATCCTCTCTGTTTGATAACGTTGTCCCCCACATGGAAGGCTGATGAAGAAGTTATTTGCATATGTGAGTTTATAGGGTGGGAGTGGTTTCAATAGGTTGGATTGAACAGTGGTTGCCGGAAAGAACATCATCAGTACGCCTCGTTATTACTCCAAAGCTAAGTCTCATGTGCTAGGAATTAGTGAAGGAATAGTGTCTTCACATGGTTAAGTGGCGATTGAACGCAGAGTGATTGTGTGCCTCATATATATTAAAATGATTTAGACAGGGATTTAAATTGACAAGATTTTCTAAGTTTGTCAGATATACCAAAGTGGCCATCTTCAAGTTAGGAATAGTGAAGGATAATGTATAAAGATTCAAAATATGATCTTGCATAAGTTTTCGTATGTCAGGCATTCGCAATAGAATCGCAATTAGAATAATTTTAATAGTAACCAAACTTTTCTTTGAAGCTCGTTGTCACCAATATAAAGTTATTAACTATCGATGTTATGAATGTGGGATTGGCTCAGAGTCTGTGGACCAAGAAAATAGATTTTAGGTGTGGATTATAAGCAGTAATTTGAAGTAAAGGCCTATATCAAGTATTATTTTGGTAGAAAGTGAATAAAGTACTAAAATAATGAATGTACTGGCATATTAGAAATCACAATGTATGTTTACATAGAGCAGATGAAGTTAGGTATAACGAAATTGTAGTTTTATATAGTCATCATGATCAGGCTCAGTGATATCAGAGTATATGTGCAACAAGATTTGGGCCCATTATTTAGAAGAAAGGACTTATAGAATATGCTAGAGAGTAAGTAACAATCACTAAGAAGCAAACAAGAATGATTTCTGGGTGTGAGGGTAAGAGCTATGAAGTAAGGCTTGAGGAGATTAGGAATGTTTTCTAATAGAAGTTGCGCATTTCTCAGCAGGACATTGTTACAAGTCTACAATATAATTTACATTCTGAATTGATACTATACGGAAGAAAACCAATTAAAATTATTTCATAGTAGAGCACAGACAGGTTACTCAAGGGTAGGTATATATATATAGAAAAATTTCAACAGTAAAGCATGCCATCTTGAATTAAGAAAAGCACCTCCTTTTCATTTCAGCAATATGGGAGTTGTTAAATTATTTGGGTTTAAATAATTTGCCACATGAGGTTGTGCTAACTCGATTTGCAACATTTTATAGAAAGGGACTGGATTTAAGGTATTTATGGAGGTAGTATGTAGATGGGGTTTTTTTTTTGGTAGGTAATCTTATATTATATTTTGACTAAGCCAAATTTGCAGGTTTTTATTATATTATACGTGTAATTTATTCTTAATTTAATATTATTTAAAGTTATATATAGCTGGTTAAGTGTGTCATGTTAGCATACGTATATTATACTTTAGTATAATTAGATTTTTATATGTTTATAGACTTTGTGTGATATAAGTTAGTTATATTGAACAAGCCGTTGAGGTGCTTTGTGGTTTGCGTATGAGCATTTTATTAGTTACTTTGTAAGTATTCTTATTATTAGTTTACTGGACATGCCTAGGGTGCTTTGTAGTATATTGCTAATGAGATGTTATTGGTGATTGGTTCCTGTATTGCTGCATTGACTAGGGACTAAGTCTCTGATGGGCCCATGTGGCTTCTAACTGTTTTAATAAATGTCTAATGTTCTTAATTACCTTACGTTACCTATTTATCCAATTACCATTAATGATTTGTATTTATGGCATACCATAGATTTTAAATATTTGGAAATGTTACTTATATATATATTTATATATTAATATATAATATATTAATTCTAATACTATATTATAATATACCGGTATTATATAATATATATAATATATATATATATATAATATATATTATAATATTATATATATTTATATTATTATATAATATTATATATATATATTATACGATATAAATTTATTATGTGTATGTATTATATATTATTAAATATACTATTACATATACGATAAACGGCGGGCACATTCTGGTCCTACCTAAAATCAGGAGGTCTACGCAAATGCTAAGGTTTATGAGACTTGTGTTTTATATATTTTTTTTCCGAATATTTTTTTTTTATTAATATTGTTGAATGTTTATCCTTTAGTGTGTGAGTACAATTAGTGTTATAATTGGTCTCTCTCGTAATAGTGATAGTTTTGATTCAATGTTAGAGCGATATAGTTAACGTGGGGAACCGAAATATTCCCCATGATATTTGGTGGGCGGAGGCAATTCGGTCCACTTCGACTTTTTTTCATCGATCTCTAGGAATCCTCAATTAAAGTGTTTTATTTAATAAATTATGATAAGTCAGTTTTTCATTTTTAAACATAATGGTTTTGGTACTCTCAATACTCCTTATTTTTTATAAGAAAATTGGCTTAGTCTCTGAAACGTTAATAAAATGTTTTTCGAGTTTGCAATTTCTTTTTGTCAACTGCAAATCTCTTTAAATAAAAGGCTCGTCCATAAGTAAAGGTGAATTTCCTATAATTTCCTGTTAACACGTGGCCAGATTATCTTAATTTAACCCTTGATGAAACAGAATTAAGGAACATGTGCTTGTACGTTTGCAGAGATAGATGCGTTTTTATTTACAGGATTTTTGCTGATGTTTTGACTAAAAAATGTACTCAAAACGCTGTTATGACAAAACATGAAGCAAAGCTCAGGCGTTTAAGGTTTTTATACATAATTGGATATTAATAATATTTATTTAAGAAATTGTGTTGATAATTTAATCGCCAAATTGTTCTCGACTTGCGTCTTTTGTAAACGCAAAATCATAAGTCGGTGTGACAGCTTCAGTAAGTTACTTTTGAATTTCACTTAAATATACTTGGTTATTCTAATATTACACAGAATTAAGGAAATTACATTTACGTTTTGGTGGAGCTTCTTTTTATTTTTTTAGCGAATTTTTTGAAGCTTTTGACCACGAAGAACCGTACTGGCTAAAATACAATTTAGATAAGAGGATGCAATTCTTTTATATAAATATATAAATATTACACAGAAAATTAAAAGGAAATTCTAATATACGTTTTAGAAAGTGAGCGTTTCTTTTTACGATTTTGCGGCTATAGGTTTTGACAAAAACGCGCTCCTGTTTGACAAGAACGAAATGCAACATCCGCGCGTCTTTTTAGCAATATTACGTTATCGATAGAAGAACACAATAGCAAGAACCGAGAAACGGCTTAAAGTGCTCTGCAACATCATATTCAGAGTTATCCTGTTGGCTATCCCTGCTGTGTGATACTTCTTGCGTTACAGTCTGTGAAGCCCTCTTTTGACCTGGACACATAAAATTGATTACAAAAGTTTAATGTATGGCCTCATGGTTTGAAAGATGTAAAATTTATTGTTACTTAAAAATTATTTTTAAACGTAATATATTTCTCCGGACATCTTTTTGTCAAACAAGCAGTTTGAAATAAATTCGTTTTAATTGTTAATTTAATTGATTAATTAGAAAGGAAGGGAATTGCCACTTGCATTTTTTTTTAATCTTGTCGAAAACTGTTTAGTCCACTCAAGTTGTTACATTATAATTGGTGTCAAGTGTTAAGTAAAAAACCAATATTATATCTCATTGCTCAAATCGAATTTTAAAAACATTTCTGAATGACTCCTACTGTTGATTAAGGTTTTATCGCAACATTATTTTTTATCCGCTCGGGGCGGCAATAGTTAATACTTATATTTCTTTCATCTTAAAGGTATGCTCAACTCATAAATAGGTGATAGTACCAATTATTACTCTGGCCCTTGAATATAATTCTTTTAGCCAATAAGCCTAAAATTTACCCAATTTCCTCATTAGTGCTCAGAAACTTAAGAATATCAAAAATCCACAATAATATAATTGGGACTTATAATATAAAGGCTTTCTATATAAAATAATTTAATTAAATAACCAAAACATAAATAATACTAATTATATTTTACATTACTTTAAAAAATTATATTTATTTACATCCTCGTAATTAAGGCTAATTTGAGCCACTTCAGATATCCGAATTGTATACTCCATAACTAGTTGGACCGAATGCCCCAGGGATACCGAATTAATACCCTGATCTTATACGGTATATATATAATATATATATATTATTATTAATATATATATAGTATATATATTATATATAGTATATTATATATATATAATATACTATATTAATATATTATTAATATATCATTATATAAATATAATATTAGTATTAACTTTGGGGTCGGATATATTATATATATAGTACGTGTGTATTAATTGCATTACCCATAGAGTGACAGATGGGGCTCCGGCCTCTTTAGGGGGGTGTTTTAATGAGTCCACTCTAAATAATGTTTAAAAAATATGATAATAAAAAAAAAATAAAAATATCTCTGAGCCTCATTTGAATAGGGATATCCACGCGGTATATAGGAGAAGTAGTACAGAGGAAACTTAGTGTTGAATCAGATATAATCTTTAGCTTCTAGAATAATTGTGTTACAGAATTTAATTATTATTTTGTAAAAAAAGTATAATAATCAGGAAAGATTTGAAACTTTTTAGGTTTTACAAGTTAAAACAGGGTAGGGTAAAATCACCAAATTAGTGCCAATTTAATGGCCGATCACGCCAGGTATCACTTTTTTTAAATCTTCTTGTTTTATTACAAATGAAAAAATTGTGGATCGATTTTAAATTATATTTTTCAGTGGATACACTCATGTATGTTTATGTTAGCTTTTTAAACTGGCAAAGTAAACAAGTATTAGTGGCAAAAAACGGGCTAACTTGGTCCGATCACACCCGTCGCCGGAGTTAAATAATATGTATGGGAGGATGGGTGTGAAATTCGTTATCCATCCATTAGTTATTTCGTAACCGCACCATCATGGTTAATCTTGGTTGAAGGCACACACTTACAAATTAAACCGCTTCTCATTAATAAGTTATTTAATAAACATATGAAATAATTTTATATTGCAAATATTAGTTAGGAAATTTTTAACAAATAATAGAAATTCTTTTTAAAAAAAAAGAATTCAAAAACAAACAAATATTTGAGCGGAGAGGCGTGAATCGGACCACCTTATTTTTGTGATTTCTGTCTATTTGAATTAGCTATATATCATTTATTTGCACCCACTTTAATTTTACTTACGTATATTACGACATCTATGATATTTGATAAATTAATTATAGGGCCTCAGGAAACTATATTAAGTAAAAAGCTTACGTTTATTGCTAATTTTTTTGAAGACGTATTACAGTAAGAAGATACGAATTTAAACAGTGTTAGAGTGGAAGTCACCCGTGCAATGGTGAGATACGCTCACGCCCTCCACGGTCAAGAGCATGAACTCATTAGCTGTTAATTCAAAACTTAATAATACGTTATTATTTAGAATTACTCATTATTATTTTTTTGTGGTGTTGATCTATTTCCAGGAAATAATGATCACGAAATCCGAACCATACTAGAGGCCAGTGAATTCTAAACAAAAAAAAATTCCAAAAAGTAACATTGGGGGTGTCGGGAGACCAAGACTTATGCACCTAAGCGTGCGTCCAAGTCACACTTTATCGCGCCCGGAACCAGCTTCAAATATTTATATATATATATTTATAAGGTTTAATGTATTTAATTAAGGCACTGATATTTTTATTAGTAATATATATATAGGTAGTATATAAGTGTATTTTAGAAAAAGGATGTGTAGGAAGGTTTGTGGAAGATTTTATTTCTATAGTAATTACTCGAATATAATAAAGTGAGTATAATATGATTAGTAAATGACTCACTCCTCTTAGATGTATATATATTTTTTTGATAATATATATGATTATATTATTGTGGTGATATAATATAAACTACACTCTCTACTATAATAGCTCTATATTTATCTCTGTTCTGTACTACCTACGATAATATTATATATATTATATAATAATAAATTTATATTTTTGGGTATAATAAATCTATAATAATTATAGATATAATTATTGTGAAGGAAAATGGAATTTAAAAAATATCAAAACACTTGTTATTCGA
This sequence comes from Trachelipus rathkii, assembly GCA_015478945.1. Classification (NCBI taxonomy): domain Eukaryota; kingdom Metazoa; phylum Arthropoda; class Malacostraca; order Isopoda; family Trachelipodidae; genus Trachelipus; species Trachelipus rathkii. The sequence continues at coordinate 44,392 of JABUQX010040940.1, read as the reverse complement.
TATATAGACGATATTTAATTTTTGTGGCCAACTTCATGAAATGTTAATAATTTTTATTTACTTAGCATGTGGATTATAGTAAACAAGTAGTCTCTAATTTATAAAATTCTTATTTCTATATTTCTGTTGTAGCTCTGATGAAGCTTCGAGTGCTCGCTTTTTGTATCGAGCTCGGGATGTTTTGCTTTCTTTCATTCTCTCAGTTATATTCCGGAATATCTACCACACAAAGGGGCAAAAATGCACTGGTATGTGTAACTGTTATGAAACGTTCTCATCTGTAAATGCTGATGCATAGTAGGCTTTAAAAAAAATGGAGCTAGCCACTCTCATTTACCTTAATAGGATCAACAATTATGTTTAAATTTATAAACACTAATGAATTTCTTCAGATTTTTATTATTATTTCTTACCAGGTTAAATCCTATCTTTGAACCTCTAACCTATTTTTACACTTTCCGTAATTTTCATCTCTAACCGCCCTAACTTCCACTACTGTGGCCTTGTTCTTTGCCCTGATGACGTTGATAAACTCCGACATTTATTCAAGACTGTCAATTAAAGATTAAATGATAATAAAAGCGTCAATTACATATGAAGATACGAAATCTAATTCTGTATCCTGCAGTCAAGTATCCGATACAAAGTTTCTTTTTGTTGTTGTTTTGTTCTTTTGAGAGTCGGCCTTACCAATCTAAGGGCATATGTCGTCCTCTACAGACAGAACAAATATGCCCTTCCAGGCTATGCACGGAACTCAACGGCAAGTGAAACCGCATCTCGCCGAGAGCCTGTTGATTATCATAGTGGGTGATACACTAAGTACCTCCCATGATAAAGCTAAAGCCATATATTATTTATTTCTATATCTTTTACCTTAAACCAAAAACAAAAAATATAGCTAAGGTACATGCTAACCACACTGTATAGGGTATTTTTTTTTTTTTTTTAACTATTACATCATCTATAACAGCAAGTTAATTCAAGCCGTGGTTAACCTTGATACTAAAGCAGTTTCGTTCTTTGGCTTTTGCCAATTTGTTGCTCACGACATCGTAAGAATGTGAGGTTTTGCGTTCGATGGTCAACTACTTAGCGTCAAGAATCGTAGATATGCTCACTCAATCGTGATGGATTCTCTTATATTCTGGAAGGTTGCTAATACTGCATGTCCTTGCTCGTAATGTTTAAGCGTTTCGTTTTTGTCATTTGTGGCTTGACGCTGCGATAAGAAATGCTTCAGCCAGTTGTAGAACGAATTTCGTGTAATATAAGAACGACTATTTTCTCAAAAGTTACTTTTGTTTACAAAATTTGGAAAATCAGCTTTGTGATGGACCACGTGGTTAATGAGATATAAAAGAAATAAAAAAGATAATAACAGAATGGGTTTATATTACAGAATTAAGTTGATCGAACTATTGTGATAGTCTGCTAGGGAGGTTAATACGATTTGGAAGAAGAACTAGAGTAAGGCTATTTTATGAATGTTAATACATTCATACAAACCAACGGACCTACCACGGCCGCCATCTTGTTTGTTTACATTTTTGTTCTTAAGATGTGCCTGTAAATTCACAGCACGGGGAAATAATAACCTTAACAGAAATTATGGACAATTCCTACGTTTGGTTGAGCATTTTATTCATCGATTTTGCGCTAAGGGTTACAAAAACGACGCAAATCTCGAGGCATGCTTCTTAGTTTCAAGCCAATGCAAAAACGAAAATGGCTAAACGTGCTTACAAAAATGTAAACAAACAAAATGGCTGCGTGGTAGGCCCGTTTGAATTTCTGAATGTTTCATTCAATAAAATAGTTTGAAATCTAATTTTTTTCGAAATCGATTACTACTTCATCTACAATAGTTGATTCAATTACTTGTAATGATAAAGTCATTTGGTATTTTTTTAATTTAATGTTTATTCCAAATCCACGCGTGTTCCAAGCTCACAAGCTGATTTTCAATTGTTTATAAACAAAAGTAAACCTAGGAAGAAATCTCGGTCGTTTATGCACGAAGTTTGTGCTAAATCTGGGCAAGTAAGGAATTTCCTTAATTCTGTTAGGCTGCTCTTTCTGTGAATTTGAGCGCATTACTTACAGAAAAAATGTAAAAAAAAAAAATAAAATCTCATGTAAAATTTAACAAGAAAAGATGTTCAAAGTTCAATTAAAATTCACTTTAAATCTATAATCTTCAATCGATAAACTCCATCTACGAATTAGCTGATCTAGTTTGTAATTAAACGGCAGGCTGCGGTAGCCCGGCAAATTTTTTTCGGCTCCGGATCCATCATTTAAAATTACACGGGTTTACGGCTCCAAGATTTTAAAATACATCCCGAAGGGAGAGAAAGTCGTTTTATATCGGATGTCCACGGTCATAGAATGCGAGCTGCAGCTGCAGGGAAGGAGGGAGGTTGTACCTGTGCGAAAGCGTGGAGACGTAGGAAGGTTGGGGTGGTGAGAATAAGGAGGTTGGCTGGATAGGGAGCAGAATTGCGGTTTGAGGAACAAAGGGGAGAGAGTAGCGGAGGCGTTGTAGAGTACGGGAATGTTGGTCGTGATTGTAGATGGTTGGTGAGGTGCGAGAGTTGAAAAGTAGGAGAGACGGGAGGAAACGGCGTAGGCGTGGGATAAAGGCTCCATCGGGGCGCAAAATCTGTCGCTGTAGCTCAAACTCAGTGAGGGACAACGGTCGGGTTTATTGACTGCCATACCTGTGATGTCGGAGCAGGGCATGCTCTGGAGGAGAGCGGTGCGAATTATTTTCTCTTCCCGTGCAGATGGAGTGCCGCCCAACAAACCCAGCATCCCTACCATTTATTCCGAGGGTTTCTGGTCGCCTAGTGAGATGCCTCCAAGCAGAGTTTCCAATTTTCCTGGTGGAGCCAAGCGTGATAATAAGGTTTTTGAGCGTCGTTGTATAGGGGTGTAAGATCTTTTCTAGTGTTTGCCCAGCCACCTTGATTTTGAGAGGCAAGGATTCTGGTAGATTTGCATCACAACTCTCGAATTCTCTCCTTCTGCGTCTTCCGATTGGTTCAGAGCGTCTGAGCTCGCCAGGTGAAACATAAGCATCGGATTGTTTACGAAGAAGGTGCAAATGAATGCCGCGAGGAAGTAACACCTTAGCGAAAAGGCGTAAAGTGGTGGCCAGAAGCGAAGGAAATCGATAAAAGAATTAATTTAATGTGGACGATCGGATGCACTAATAACGGACACGAGGGGTGGAAAAATTCAAAGAATTACAAACTTAGGAGCTGTAACCGGAAGGATTCAGTGAGGCTGTTGCGATATAAATTGCCAAAATACTTAGTATATTATATATAGTTAATATAATTAATTATATATAATATATATATAATATATAATTTATTATATATATATAGTCTATTATATATAATATATATTATTATATATTTATATATATATATTTATTATATATTATATGTATACATATTATATATATATATATTATATATATATATATAATGATATGTACTATATATATATAGATATTATTATATATAATATAGTAGTTTTCCAGTTACTATGTGATGGGAATTTTAATTTGATGAGGAAAAGCAACACCAGAGCCCTCCACATGAGAAAACTTTTTCCAAAATTTACAAGGTTTCGGAAATTAACCTATTTCAAGGAGCAGTGAAATTTGGAACAGAGATAAGACCGAATTTAAGTATTACAAATACTTAAAGTTATAAAATTCTATAATAGTGACGTGAATAAAATTCAAAATGATTAGCTAATAACGGTTACAAATTAATTATTATAAAACATCCTAGATGAATAAAATAAGATGAATTAAGAATTAGAAACAGGACGTCGCTCCGTAAACAGAATAATAATAATATTGAAATTGAAATCAAATATTAAGTGAACAAATTAACCTAATGTCAGTGTTTTCCTACAGCGTAACCGAAATGAAAGTTTCATCTCACAGTTACAAACATCACTCAGAATACTCTGTAAACAAAACAAAACTCACCAACCTAGTAGTTACAAATTTAAGATCTATTGAACGTATATGCGAGAGGAGCCGCTACTGTCATGTCAGGTTTAACCAACGTAGTAAAAGGACCGAATCGCTATTTTGAGGGAAAGTTGGTGTTGTGGAGAAATAATGTTCTAAGACCCTTGAGGTTCATATCGGTTAGCTTTAATGCTAAGATATTAAAATTAGTTATCCAAAGGTCTCCGTCGCTGTCAGAAGGAATTTACTGACTCTACTAGGCGGAGTGGGATGGAATCAATAATGACTTGTACGTGGAGATACCCATGTTCGATTTATCCTCCACGTAGAATGGTGAGACGTAATGCCAATATAACAGCATTCCAGCTGTCAACAATTAAAATTTAAGTATATAATGAGGACTGAAGAGCTATAGGGATACGGTCTTCATAATGGATTTGCAGAAGAAGATATCTTGTGGAAGCTGTGAATAATTAAGTTGACATTCATTGGGGAAAATAGTTGTTCGTAAAAGAAAGGTTAATCCTTACGTGTATTTGTAAAATTGCATAGTAGTGGTAATTTAATATAAATCACATTTGGGTGCGGAATAAATCAAAGGCCTGGACGTATAACAGTAATTCAAAAATTATATGATATTTGTGAAACTAGTGAAGAGGGGTAATTAATTACATTTATAAAAAATTAAAAAGAGAATTGAATTCTTTATGCATAAGTTGGAAGGTGGAACAGGTGGTAAGCTTCTCAATATAACAAAGTTATAAATGGCTGTTACATTTAAAAACCAAGAGGGATTACTAAAAAAATTTAGTCCCTAACCTGAAAAAGCTCTTTTGTGTCGGTAGAACATTACGTGGAATTGAAGTCTGATTTCCTAATAAGCAATGTCCCCCCTCCTTAAAAACCAGCCCATTACAAGACGTTTACGGAGTCGAACACTTTCTCTTTTTTCTGATAAAGATAGAAGGTTGTACCTTTTTGTTGAAGTACTTAAATGCTCAAGTTTAATAATATTAATTTCAAAAGACGATTTCATAACACACCCTACCATTTTTGGACATGCTTATTAGGAAATCAGACTCAAATTCACCGTAAGTGTTTACGCGAACAAAAGACTTTTCAGAGTTAGGAACTAAATTTTTTTAGTCACATCCCTCTTGTTTTTTAAATGTAACAGCATTAAAACTTTGTACTATAGAGCTTACCACCTTAGTTCCACCTTCCAACTTATGCATTGAAAGATTAATTTCCTTTTAAATTTTTAAATGTAATTATACCCTTCACTAGTTCACAAATATATAAGTAAATTGAATTCCTGTTACGCGTCCAGACCTTTGATTTATTCCCGCACCAACATGTGCTTGATATAGAAAGTTACCCTAGCTTATGACAATATATTTACAAAACATACGTAAGCGAATTAACTCTGCTTTCACGAACACCTTTGTCCCCAGATTGAATGTCAACTTAATTTCACAGCTTCACAAAAGATATCTTCATTCTGGGCAACATAAAGGACCGTATCCCTATAGTCTTTCAGTGCCTCGAATTATATAGTAAATTACTTGTGACAGCTGTAATGCTCGTCTCAATATGCACGTACGTCTCGCCATTGCTACGTGAGGATAAAGGAAATAGGGGTATCCGACCTCGTACGCAAGTCATTATTGAATTACATCCACTCCGTGCATGAATCACTCCTCCAGCACAGCCAAGACCATCCACTGCAACTAGTGTGTGCTGTTAATATGATAAATGTAAACAAAACAACCTAAATTTTGTCTCAATCCTCAAGAAGTGTTCATTTGATTTTTTCATTGTACGAATCGTAGAAGTGACTTAGAGATTAGAACATCATTCGATTTGAAAAATGTCTTGCCAAATCAAAAGCTCTTTAAGAGTTTATAGCTGCGTTTCCCGAAGCCCGAGTGCAGCCCGAATGCAGCCCGTGTGCAAAATCGACTCGGAAACGCTTCGAATTGAAAAAAATTACATGAACCAATTAGAGAACATTAAATTTGAGTACCTGGAAACGGCCTAGCGCGCCCTCCTCGGATCAGCTGACAATTGTAAACAATACTTTTATACCTATATGTATCTATTTTATGAAATGATACCAGACGTGTATTATTTTGATGTACTCCTTAATATTAAAGTTAACTAAAATATTAAAAATCTTTTGCAAGCCATGTCCGACACATGTTTTGTAAAGAAATTTGTTTGTAAACAAAGTATCCTTCCGCAGCCCGCCCGTTTATTAATTCGCGAAATCGAGGATTTAACCACGGGCGCCTGACTGTGACGTTTACGTGACGCAAGTGCGCAAAAGGGGCTCGGGAAACGATGCATATGCGCCTGTGTGCCCGCCCGGGCTGCAGTCGGGCTTCGGGAAACGCAGCTATTATCAACCAACATTGTTAATTGGGCCGTAGCTGTGCTCCACACTTCATTGACGTTCACATTCGCTCAAAATCTATTCTATCCGATCCTTTATAGACTCCCCTATTCGTTTTGAAAAAGTTGTCTAAATGAGTGTTCTAAAATTGGAGAAATGATCTTGCCTAAACGAAATTGTTAAAAATCCACTTGCTTCTCATTTTAATGAGCTATTGAATATTGATTCACATTCAAGAATCATTCAACCAATCATTTAAAGAAATATTCAGCAATGCAAGTCTTTGACAAATTTTTTTTCTTTTTTAAGCAAAATTTTAAGCATTTTAGCACGAGATTTAAATTTTACAGAATCTATGATAAAAAGTTGGCAACACTGCCCTGGAATAGAGCTATAAAGTATAAATATGATTGGAATGGTTGAGCATCGTCATTGTGACATTCCGAAAATTGTAGGGAAGATTTGTAGCAATAGGATAATTAAAGGCCTTTAAAGTTAAAGCAGAAAAGATTTTTACTATTGTTACTTAACGAACATCAGAGTAAAACATAATCTAATTAAATCAGAGAAGATAAGAGAATAATGAAATCTAAAGATACTGTCTGATATACGTGTGGTAAATGCACGGAAAACTTATGCCGGGAACGGATAGGATTAACTCGTCTATCTAGCATGTGATAAGTGGGAGTGGTTCAAAATATAGCTACTATATATATCATTCCCAAACCATCCACATACCTTAATGACTACTGTAACAAAAAATCGCCAATTTGGCTTAGTCAAAACATACTGTGTCATACTCAAACCATCCATATAGTTTAGAAGACTACTTTTCTTTTTGTAATTTATAACCATTTGCATGATAAAAATGATACCTAAAATTAACGTTTGTGGAAGTTTGTGACGTAACGTTATAGCAGTACAGAACTATTTCATTGTTTATAGTTGTGTAATGGTATCAGTTTGTATATAAAGCACTAAAAGCATTTTGAGAATATTCCAACCTGATCCCATTTACCCGAGCAAAATGTATCAATGCGGTCTCATTTGCCCCATATTTAAAATTTTTGAAATAGAAATCTTTCATGACTTGCGTGATATGTTTTAACAATCTAGGTAGCTTCAGGAGGTACAAATTTATTTTACATAATGACCTCCAACAGATATAGGCTATATTTAATTTTGTTAGTGCTACTCTTCTTAGTATTTAATAAAATGTTTGACAAAAATACGGTAGATTAACGGTTTTATAAAAACTTAATATCTAAGACATGAAGCTATATTTTAATAGGTCTAGAAAGCTAAATTATACAGTTGGAGTGCTGTGTTTACATAGTGGTCTCATTTTCTGTACCATCCCCATTACCCCACATTTTGGTACTTGATTTCACTACATCACTTACCATAAGAGAAAATTTTTCCATGGCATTAAGAACAGGAAACATAAAATAGAGACAGTTAGAAGCCATAAAGGCTTATCATTTCTTCGATTTTCCTTGGAATGTTTTGCACTTCAATGGAGAGAATTCCACATAGCGTAAAAAATGTATAACCAAAGTGATTTTCTCTGACACGAAGGCTTACGTTCTATACTTTTCCCATCAGCCAAAATTAATAAACAATATTGTGTCAATTAAGATACCATACAAATAATGTTGCTTTTAAAATATTGTTTAGTATGCTTGATTATATATATTAGTATATTATATATCATTATTAATATATATATATATATATATATAATATTATATATATATATATTCCATATTATTTTCTTTCGTAACTTAGAACGCGGTATATAATATATATATATATTATATTATATATAATTATATTATATATATATATATAATATATATATATTTATTTATATATATATATATATTAAAAATATATATTTTATATATGAGATTTATTATAAATAATAATCGATATCGATTACAAGTCCAATTCGAATTAATCTATCCGAATATATATAAGTATATAATGATTAATATATATAGTATAATAAATATTATATAATATTATATATATATAATATATATATATATAACTATATATATATATATATATCAATATAGTATATATATATAAAAATCTGTGTACCTAACGCAAACTTTATCCTAACCTAGACTTAAAGCCGTACAGTCGACCTATCTAGACAGAATCGTCGTTGCCATAGACATAAGACCTAACCTAGATGGAATTGTTCGTTGCGAAAACCTAAGTCCTACACTTGATGGTTGTCGTTGCCAAGAAAACCTAAGACCTAACCTAGATGGTTATATATATTTAATATATACATATAATATTATTATATATATATATAATATATAGATCTACGATTATAAATAATACCTATATATTATAATATATGATTATATATATATTTAAAAATCAATCTATATCTCATATATATAAATATGAAATCCTGTGTCGTACTAACTACAACTTATCATAAATAGGACTTAGCAGAGCTGTACACGTACGACTATCTGGACGGATTCATCGTTGCTGTAAACATTAGACCTAACCTAGAGGATTGTCTTGCCGAGAAAACTAGACCTAAACCTCAGAGGCTTGTCGTTGCCGTAACGCTAGCGTAACTTAGATAGTCTGTCTTTAAGTAAAAAAATTAATAATATTTAGTTTAATAAAATAATCAACTCACAGGCGTATGGATAATTCCTTGCTATAGCTTCACATAAATAATGCCAAATACCCGGGTAGATGTTGTTTCTTTTAATTCGACCTACAAAATTAAAGAATGTTCTTAAAACCTCACCTATATGTATTGTAACTTTGTTGACGCAAATTAATTATTATTGTTGACCTGAGGCCCATATTTATGTTTTACGAGCTACTACATAAAAATAAATACTTTGCTGTAGCTGTTGTTGTTACTTTTCAAAACTTTCGTAAAAATCTTTTTAAATTCATTTCTCCTAAAAAAAAAAAACAACACACCTCACAGCTCCAGAGTCTAAAAATATTGACGTTTATGTTTTATCTATAATTATTTTTTTTAAAGTCTATGTTTTTATTCCAAATAGCTTTATATATAATATTATATTTATATATATATATCTATATATATTTATAATATATATATAATATTATACTATATTATATCCAATTAAAATATATATATTATTAATATATATATATATATGTATTATATATTAATAATATATATATATATATATATATATATATATATATATATATATATATATATATAATAATATATATTATATAACAAATATATATAGTGGTGTACCGGAACTGAAAATTTTCAAAGTTCCGGGCCGAAGAACCGAATTAGCCGGAATCCACAAAAAAAATTCCGGGCCGGGAACCTAGAATTTCTATAATTAGAAATTAACATTTTAACAAGAAATGTTAATTAAAAATCAAATCAAATACTAAACATAAAATCTTATATTTAGTAAACATAGGAGGAATAAAAGTCATAAAATGTAAAATTTGGCAATTATTGCCATTTTTCAAGTCTAAAATTTTAAATAGTAAAAAGGGAGAGTCTTGTATTTTCCTAGAACAGGGGAAACCACAAAAGAGCAATAGATCCAGACTGTGAGATAGGTGAGTTTTGAGGAGAGTTTCTCCCCCCAAAAAAGAATTTTTCGGGCAATATCAATCAATAACCCAATCACAGAAAATAATGAATTTTATCGCAATGAGTAACTACCGTAACTATTCAGTCACAGAAGAGAAGGGATTCAGATATGATAGAACAAATCTCTTATATAAACAGCTTCATTCTCAGTAAGAAAATATTTTTTAGAGAAATGAGATTTCTATAAATATATACAGGTTGTTAAATTGAGATCAGCAGTATACTCGGGAATTTATTAACTCTTCTGATAATCATATACTAAGTTGTTACTTCAAAATACCGAGAGCTAACTAATTCAAACAAGTCATTCTTATTATTCTTTAACTGCACTCGTGGGCTTACCAAAGCGTTGTTTAAAAAAAATGGACTCGTGTTACTCCATTGTTAAAGTATTTCCCAGGTTATCATTCTGGAAATTAAAATTCACCTTTGGAAGTGACCTACATTATGATGAATAATTGGGAAATTCCTTCCTAACAAAATCCATTTGATCTTTCGAGATGTAGCATATAACATAGAAACTTGGAAATGATTAGCAGGATACACAAGTTGTTACTTTGTGGTCAGTAATATACTCATAAATTTATTATCTTTTCAGATGTGTTGCTAATTTTCTCAAGAACAGTGGTGATTTAATAAAGAAGATGTAGGTATATATTTGTACACATTTTAATCATTCCAGTTTTTACAATGAAATTACATCGTCCTAAAATAACAAAGAGACTTGGATCCACTATCTCTCGTAAAGCTCAACATGCCAATTCTAGATGTTTAATTACAAAGTTGATACACTATTTGTTCTAGAAAGAATTGGAATATTTGAAAAGACCCTTTGCACAGTTTATATTATAGAACAATCAATCAATTTAAGCTTAGACTGCTAATAAAGGACAAATACTTGAAAAAATTCTAAGAGTTTTGCAACCATTTCTCATGGTTACGGAAACTATAAGGCAAAATCATTATATTCATCATATTATTCTCTCATATTTGAGCTCTCCAGCATATACATCTCTCAGATTCTGAGGTGAGGATGACAGAGAAATTCAGACTTAAAAGAAGAGCTGAAGAAAAATGCATTAGAGTTTAGATTTATGAAATAAAAGGCCAAGAGAAAGGATCAATAGACATATATCACAACAAGATAAATTGTTTTAAGTACTGTAGTAGACCCAAGATACAAACTGACTTTATTTTCTAATGAATAAAGAATTGAGTAGAAAATGGATGCTTAACAGAATATTGGAAATAATTGAAGAGTAGAAAGTGATAATAATAGAATAGCAGTAAAGAAAGAAGGTTCAGGCGATGAGTCAGCCAAACCATTTTCAGAAACTAGCATTATCTTACAATAAACTTTGATTTGTCAAGTACCTCCTCAAAATCATGAGGAGCATTAAGAAAAGTTAATATACCTGCAAAGTTACTTAGCTTTTAAAGTTTGAAGAAAGTGAAGTGACAGCGAGTCAGTTAAGCTAAATTCCGAAACATAGAAGTGTCTCTTCAAAAGGTGAATTTCTTAAAGAAATTGAATTTTTTTTTTTACCAAGAAGAGTACTAACCTCCAATCTGGGAAAAGGAAGAAATTACTTAATTGGTGGAAAGTGACCAAAAGCTAAATTCCCAACAATAACAGTAACTATCGTTTTTCACTTCGAGCCGTAATCCTCTGACGCCGTACACCAACTCTAGTATACTTCTGGATACTCTTGTGTTTAAAAAGAAAAGTATTACTTTAGCGCACACTGGAGCTGGATTGTACGCGTAGATGTCCACGCTGTATGGTTAAGATCCTATCTTCTTCTCACAGAGATATCAAACCTTCCCTACCATTCTCATTTTTCCTCGCAACCCTCTCCAAACACTCAAAACCACATGTTATAACTTGCAGGAATCCATCCTTTTTTTGATTCACCTAATCCAAGCCATGTCAGTCCCAACGTGACCCGCTCAATCTGAGCCGCTACCACACGCCATCCAGAGCATCATTCAGAATTATCTTGATCAAAAATCGTACTCTCTTAACGTGTTCCCTTAGATTCTCGACCATTGTGCTAACGGTCTACAGGGTCTGGACTACTGAGCGACCACACATATCCTTGACCTTTTCAAAACCTTAAATTTAAAACATTTTAACCATTAGAATTCTAGGACTCAAGTTTTCACAGGAACAATATGCGTGGTGTGCATTCACCGACAACGAGGTCAGCTGAAGTTATGATCGCTAGGCACGGTCGGGTAAAGTCCTTTACCTAGCTTTGTACCACAAGGTCCACTCATCAAAAATTGCAACTCTTCTCTGCCTCTCTCATTCATTTCCAACAGAAATCGTCTCCTTTTGTCAGAACAGGTCACTAGCTCAATGTTTAGCTTTGTCAATCCCACGGTCACTTCATTATCTCACTCTGAGAAGAACGGTATAGCTTTGTACCTCAAGACAGGTCAACTCTTAGCAAATTTGCAACTCCCTTCTCTTCCCCTCTTCTCAAGCTCTATTTTCTTTCCACCCAGCAACAGGATGGAAACAGTTGTCACGAGGTAAATACATTTTCACACCACAGCATTTCACTTATTTTCACAACACCGTTTCCTCCTTTCATCTTTGTTTCAGTCAGACAGCGAGCAAATAAATTTGCCCTTCCTAAAATACATCCACCTCTTTCCTCTTCACATTTATTTCTCTGACATTACATGTACCCTATACGATTTCTACAATTTCGCCAGAAAAATTAGAAGGCCGTTACGGCGATCACGTGGGAGATTCGACATCTTCCGAGGCGTCATCAGCAATTCCTAGCAAGAGTAGGTGGTAGTGGGCAGCCAAAAACCCAACTACCACCCGTCCTTAGGTTCGATCTTTTCTTATACGACACGCAGTCATACGATGTGGGCCACATTCTTTCTCCCCACAGTCACAGGGATTGAGTAGTAGCGATGTCTGTAGGTGTTATCTAGAAGAGGGGGTGTGTACTTTAATCATGTGTATATTATGTGGATAATGTGTTAGTAATCTGTGCCTGGAGAGATGAGTGTGTAAAAGAATATGAACGTGCAGACAGAAGGTGTACAAAGGCAGAAAGACGGGAGCCCCATTAAAAATGAGGGGTTAATTTCATCGGGCTTTCGCGTATGCGTGTACTCCTCCCTCTATATATTATATATTATATATAATATCTATATATTTATATATATTAATATATATATATATATCTATTATTATATAAAGTAATATATATATATATATATAATATATGTTGAATTAACGATATATAGTATAATATATATTTATACTGGAATATATATATAATATATAATAAATCATATTAATATAATATATCGATAGATCAGATAGTTAGTAGATAGGATATGAGATATAGTAGAGTATATATATATATGGATATAATATATAGTCTATTATATATTATGGTTACTAAATAGTATAGTATTACGTATATATATATTAATTAATATATATATATATATATATATATATATATTCGCAGTCTTTATAAGAGAGCCGTAGAGGCTTAACGAGTCAGGCGGAACAGCCATCTGGCTTTCCTTTTTTTTATTTTTTTTTTTTTAATTAACAGGAACAAGAAAGCTTGACAGCAAGTGCAGCTCTGAAAAGGTCAAGAGTCCGCGGGGCGACCAAGTGTCTCAGGGCACTTGGTTTCAAATCGCTCTTGTGTACATGGCTGTATCGCCCATTGTAGAGGATATTCCATGAAGGAAATGTTTGACACCAGAGATCTAAGAAGCGAGATCGTCCACGTAAACGCAGCACTGGGCTGAGGCCGAAATGTTCGAAACCACGTTGTTGAACCCCAGAACAGCGAGCTGTACTCTAAGGACACTTCCGATGAAATTGTAACTCACTTGGAAAGAAAGAAAGCTTCTGGTCATCGACGACAGTAGAAATAGAAAGAGTGAAAGCTACCCACACCCACACCACACCCTGAGACCCTTTAACTCGCAAGTGAAATTTCAAGATATTAATTCTCCAAGAATAGTAGTATGCTTTCTCAAAGTCGAATGATACATCCAAGATTTGGACAACGAAGTAACTTATTCCCAAAAAAATTAGGATTCAATGAAAACTCCATTTTAGACACAAATGTTCAGTGCTGTGAAGTAAACGCACTCAAACTGATAACTGCAAAAATAATTTTAAAATCCTTCTTCCATAAAAAGATTGTAGTTACTGAAACGATAACATTAAAAACTTTTCATAGAGCAGGAGGATTGTGCATGTTCTCCCGAATTCAACGGGTAGCTGTTGTTTGTATTCTCTCTAAAACTTCATTAAAACAATTTATCTCTAATTGGATTGTCTTAAACATCTGAACTTCCAGAAGTCCTACTTTATTCCTTATAGTCTTAAAAAGAGGAATTTTTTTTTGTACTCTTCATAACCTGGCGACATCCTTTTACATGTAAAGTTATCAATGGTCTAAAGATTTATTGAAATTAAAATGCTAATTATTTTTTCTTATAAATAAATAAAATTCGAATATTATCAGTAATGATCAATATTATATTTTTTTTTCTTAGTAGATAAATTCAATGACGTATTTTTATCGTACAAGATGCAATTTGACTCATCATTCATAATTAAAGATCTATGATATGTTGCAGTGCATTTAAGGATATTTTCAGGCATATTCATGAATATATAGCGACCATATCAGGTATTATTATACTTATATAATAACATAAATATACATCGTTATTTATAGTAATAATTAATTATGAAAATGAAGGGTGGGGGAGTTCCAGGCCGCAACAAACTATTTAACATAGACCTTTTCTATGATATAAAATTAACCGTTAGCAAAAATAAATATTAAATATATAATATTTTTATATTATAATTATACTATTAATAATTAAGCTTATTTATATTTTTGCTTATATATATTTTCATAAATATAACATTTCGCAGATTTGTATGCCTTCACGACAGACACTCAAGTAATTATTATTATAAGAATATTAAAATTTATATTTTTCTGTTTCAGGTTACCCTAGTCTAAAATTTTAATTGACTATTCATCTAATTGAAGTTCAAATTTGATTGTTAAAACGTGAATCTTTGGTATTTGTTAATTGTGTAATCTGTCAATTTTTTTGACTGGTATCTGTATCGGTTAATGGGGAGAGTGAATAGTCTATGAAATTTTGGAATCGGTACCTCCCATTTCACTCATCGTTAGACTGGGAGAATACATTTCTCTTGAAAATTGTTTAGGTAGACTCATCAGGGTATACATATAATATCGGATTAATTTCTAATGGTTTAATAGTTAATAAGATGATTTATATTATAATGATCATACACATGTTTACTAAAAATATAATTAGTCACTGGGTCATAAAATTAAAATCCTTAATATGATATTTGAGTTGAATATGATATTTAGAGTGGCCTTTCCAATATCATATAACTTATAGTAGAATGTTTCAATAATTTATTTAAATCACTATTTATTAATATAATTTATTTTATTCTCTATATAACGTATTTAAGTTATATGTAATTACTAAAATAGTAAATATTACATATAACATTATAGCTTATTTTTATAAATCGGTTATTAAGCATTATAGTATAATTTAATTTACCAGTATATATTACGCTAACTGTTCTCCGAAGATTATTATATATAATAATAAAAAACCTGGAATTATTAATTCTCAAAATGTTTACATATAGTATACTCATCACTTCAGTGATAAAATATAAAAATTACAGAGCAATAATAGATCTAGAGGCAAAACTTGATATAAAATGCATTTATGGATAATATAATAATTATATATATCCTACCTGCTATTTAAAGATAAATAAGTCTTATGTTATTATGTTTATTAGTGGAAATTATTCAGATTATTATATATATTTATAGGTAAGTACATTTTTCTAAATATATTTATCGAATTAGGTAGTGGGCTAATATTTTATAAATAGTATAAAACTCTCAATATCATTTATAATTTATTTAGATTATTATTATATAAAATATTATTATATATTTAACATCAAAATAATAAATTGCGATTATAAAATGCTAATAGATCTTTTGCACATAAAAAAAAAATTAGTGTATGTTGATCAGACGTACAAAGTAATGATCACCTAAAACGTGTAAAAATATATTGGTAGGACTATATTATATTAAATTTTGAGCATTACCACCTGAAACTTCCAGCAATTTTTTTTTGTTAGTATACCTTATATATAATTGCGGAATGATATAGTACTATCTTTAAAGTAAATTATTAGTGAAGGATCATTATATTGTTTCCTACTATATTAACTCAAAAATTACTGGATGTACCAACTCTTTACAGTAAACGAGGAGAATTATGGCTTAATTTATAGTTATGTTGATTATCAATTTAATTGCAAATTCATAGTTTTATATCTACAAATTAAATATATCATTAATAATTTATTATAATATTTTTTTTCAAATCTTACCTTTTTGTAATAATTTAAAGAAGGGATCTTTTTCTTTAAACAAAAAAAAGAACAAACACAAACAATTGATTCTTTTATTGTAATATTTTTTTATTAAATAATTTAGCTTGATATATAATTTTATCAGTGGTTAAAATAATAAATTAAAAATGGTTAATAAATAATAAATTAATTTATTTCTTTAGCAAAGATAAAAATATAAGATAATTCTATAAATTATTTTAATATAAAGTTTGTATTAAAATGATATCTACTATTAGATGAGATATTTAGCAGTTATCCTTGTATATAATTTAATAATAATATAACATATTATTTATAATATTAATATATACTATTAATATATATTATATATTATATATTATAATATTATATTATATAATAATATATAATATATATATATATATATATATATCTATATATATTATACTTATATATTAATATATATTAATATATATATATATAATATATATTAATAAATATATATTTATATATATATTAATATTACATATATTATTAATTATTATATTGATAAAGAGAAAGAGATGAGAGAGAGAGATATATATATAATATATATATATTAATTATATTATATAATTTTTTCTAAACAAATACTAAATAAGTATAATTAGATTGATAAGTACAATATACCAATATATATTTAATAATATAATATAAATTAAATTAAATAATAATAATAATTAATATAATAATAATATATAATAATAATTATAATTAATTATAATAATTAATAATATTAGAAATAATATATAATAATAATAATTAATAATAATATAATAATAATAAATATATATGAATAAATAATTTATAATTATATATATATAATATGGAAAATTATAAAAACTTATAATATTATTATAAGAATAGTGGATGATTTTATATATTAATAAATAAGAAATTGGTATGTTGGCAGATTTGGTTTATGTTTAGTTATTCGCGTTATGATATTCGTATAATTTGAGGATAACAAGTGTGAGAGGTTTATCATTAGTTTAGCTTGTGACGTTTTGAGGATACTTTTGAGAGGAGGTGAGGAATCGGCCATCGTTCGAGGTAAATTTTTTGTTGAAATTACTGTTACGCCTTAAAACAATATAAACGATACAATTATACTGGTACATGTTTATTCCTTTAAAGTTTGAACATAATGATGTTTGTGAAGCAACATATTTTTTCCAATAAATTACCGTAAATTTAAGTTAGTACAAAATTTATTTTATAGATTTATATTATGATAATAACTAATGTTAGTAAAGAATTGTATAATATTATATGATTGGTAAACGTATATTATGAATAAGTTTGTCATTTATTTATTGGAATTAATGAAATACCTATAATTTCTAAATTTTTATTCATATATCTTACTACATCTTAAGTAGATTTTTTGATCTCTTATATATCTACGTTTGAAACTAGTTAGAGACTTGGTCATATAATGTGAGTTTATAATAGTAATTACCACTGGCTTTATTTTTCTAATACATATTCGTGGTAATTAAGTTTCATTGTGATGAATATTTACCCAGTTTCTATATTACTCGCATTCACCGTTCTCTGAATATTTTATATAGAATAAAAAAACTCACGACTGAGGAATCTATATCAATTTCCATAATGATTACCCACTCTCGCCCCAAGAAGGAATAATATGTTAACTCAGATGCTAGAATGTCATGGCAACAATATAAATCTTTGATAGAAATAAAAGATGTATGCGACGTGTTAGTGGAATAGTCAAAATATTAGTCTCGATCTGCTATTCACTAGAAAAAGTAGGGCTTTTCACAGGGTAATACATAAGGTCAACGCCTCTAAGTCGGATTAAAGATGGTTTATAGTCAATATTAGACGAGAACTAAATGTATTATTTGGTAATTATCAGTAAACTCGGGTAAGATTAATATTTTGTAAATTAATCAGAATATTCAATTTATTAAGTTTTATTGATAATTAGAATTCTTGACACTAGAGAAATTTGTGAAGAGAAGTTTTTAAATAGATTATCACTTTGCCATTCAAAAGAAAACTAAGTCTCGGGGTCTGTTGCTCTGTCTAGGTAACGTTAAATATGATTGTCTCAGTCGCGTAATACATTTTTGGTTTGGAACTCATATAATTTGTTTGGTGGTGCATTTTTCCCTGCTACGAAATCGCTCTCACTCTACATTGTTTTGGTTAGTTACCCACTCATTCATGTTGCAGGCTTCAAATAACAATATAGAGCAGCTAAAGAGAGGTTATCTCGAATTCACGTATGATGTAAACATTGAAGTGGATAAGCTTTCTCCATATAGGCAGTGGGAGAACCCATAAGTTGGCAGAGCGTGCGACATCATTATAGATATATTTATTCTCAAGTAAATAGTATAAATAAAAACCTTTAAGTGATAAATAATGTGTCTTTTGATTAACTTATCCATAACTGTTAACTCGATTTTTACTTATTGTTTTAATAGTAGAGCGTAGTTGGGCTTAGCTACACCGTTATTTATGTGAGTTAATCTAATCACTAGATAACTAAATTATTGAAATAATTTAGTTAAAATAAGTCTAAAAATACATTCCTTATAAAAAGATAAATACGAACTTATATATCGATCGGTTATTGTGTAATTTCTCAATCTGAATCGGCATCGAGAAACTGGAGAGTTGGTACCCGTATTTTGTAATTACTCAATCTGAATCGTACTCACTATGCCCTATTAAGCTTATAAATTAAATTATAACTATTGATGTTTCACTAGCTTATATATTTATTTGCATATTTGTTCTTTTTATTATAGCAAGAGGTTCAGATCTAATCAGACAACTCGCACATCACTGGGACAAGAAGCACACTAATAATCAAAGTCCAGAGGGGAGATCGATAAAATTATTTCGATTCACATAACGTTGTAGCACTATTATATTTTGGATGCTATTGCCCCAACGCAATACCTGTTTCCTTCATTTAACCAACATTATAGATACTTCTATATTACTTCTTCTTATTAATGTCGCCTATCAATAAATACTAGCTTCAATGTACAGAGGACACATCCAACAACAAATAATAACAAAGATACTAACAGATATGACGTTTGCCTGCTTAGAAACCGGCATAATCTCGCCTCTCACTTGATACTAAAGTTGATATGTAAATAGCAAGTCTTTTCAGGTCGTACACGTGTGAATTTCATTAGGTTTATTAATTTAGCAATAAATCATAAATACTTTTATGCTAAATTTATGGAAACGCTCTTGATTTAATAGTTTCGTATATAGGTAATATCAATCGCAATCTACATTTCCATAATAACAAACAGTAAAAGAGCAATAAACTTACTTCAACTCTTATTTAAGATAGATCGTTAGTGCGATATAAGCCGTGAACTGCGAGCATATGCTCCTCTCTAAGTTAGACGTAACGGATTTTTTGTCCAGTTATATGCCTGTAGTTCCTCATAGTTACATGTCTACTTGCAGATTTTTGTCGATCTCGCTGTCTTCTTAAGCCTTTACTTAAACTGAGATTTTTTCTAGTTCTTTATTCTTTTTATGGAAAGTATAATCTAGATCGCGTCTTAAATCAGTGCAATAAAATCGAATATATTTATTGACTATAGCTGATAATTATGATTTATCTAAGTTAAATTTAGACTTATGGATTTATGGATTTTGGTATTATAGATTTTTAGACTTATGAAAGTGGATTTATTATTTATGATTACATATTTAGTCATGGCTTTAATTGTGTAACTAGTAACTAGTAACTAGTAACTAATAGATTTTTTTTAATTACTACTCAAATATATAATATTTGTATATATTAAGAATAGTTAAAATAATATATTAAGTTAGACTAAATACGAAAACCTCTATATGTTATACTACAATAAAAGTAATTTTAATAATCACTGGTTATTATTTGGAGTTGCTGTCGTCGGGTGACTCGTGGGCCTATCTTCATGTTCTTCAACAATCAGCCCCTCAGTAACTCAACAAACCTTTCAACCAAAAAAATAACAGCATATATCTTCCCTACAGCACTCAATAAAGTAATTCCCTTATAGTTTCTACAGTTCCCCATATCACCATTATAGGAGAGTTTTGGACTGGTATTACATTGATCCCTACACGCTCAAGGTAGGCCACCTCATCCCAATTTTGCCAAGACTCCTTGGAGTTAAGTTGAAGGAGGATATATTTACCGTTAATTCTTATGTATAAATTCAATTTTATATTTGAATGGAGAGAAATGCTGAGAAATTGGACATGGTGTTAAAAACGTAACAAGATAAAGTTAGTAAGTAATTAAATTTTCAATAATTACCAATAATCAATAAGAATATAAAACATATGTACAATATCTCTCATTTTCATCTCTCTCTCTAATAGTTGCGGTTTGGGGGATCAAATTCATACTTTTTGATCAAAATGTATATAGATATAACTTATCAGTTATATCTTTCGACTCATCACCTAAAATTTTCTTATTATTTATATGAAATTAAACTCTTGTTATTCTTTTTAATTATAAAATAGATAATCATTATATTATATATATTATAAATAAGATATATATATATTATATATTGCGTATATATAATATTTAGTATAAATAATTATATAAATTAATTAATTGAACTATAAATGCATAATATTAATAATTAGAATATATATAATACAATATAGAGAAGAGACATCAAAATTCTCCACATATACATTGACAATTTTAATTGAGAGTGGGTGTAATACAGGGCAAGTTAAGAGTGAGATCCCACTAGACGATTTTAACACTCTAAGTGTACATCTGAGTTTAAGAACAAATAAATTTTACAATAATTGCCATAATTAAATAGCTTAAAACATGACCCAAATCTGTATACACTGAGAATTGGTCAAGCCAATTCAAAGATACTTAGATAATCAACTTTTTCATTTTATTAAACAAGTATATGAAAAATAAAAAAACTCGCATTATATTCACACAAATCTAAAAGACTATTATTTTTAAGAATTTTATAAATCACTGAATTTTAAATAATATTTAATTTATAAAAAATAATTAAGCAACTCTTGAAAGTTGTTATTATGATGGTAATAATTATAATAATAAAGATTTGAAACATGACGATAACTTTCAATCAGTTATGAAATGAGTAACACTGTAGCTATATGAAAAAAAAATTATAATTATCTATGTGTTTATCTAAACGTACAGTAATCACACCAACACTCAGCACCTAGACGTCTATAAATATAAACAGACTTGGCCAGGGATTATACCGGAATCCAGGATATGCCGTGTTATAATTATCATTCATCCAGAACTCCGGTAATTACCACTTTAGCTAGAAGACTGCTTCACATATCTAACATGCCCATAACTCAACTATAATATATATATAATAATATAATTAATAATAACTTATATATAATCATAATATAATAATATATATATAATAATTAATATAATATATATATATATTAATTCTATTATATATGATTAAATAGATAATATTAATATTATATATATAATTAAATATAATATATATATATATATCTATAATATATATAATATATAATATAATTATAATTATAATAAATATAATATAGGTGAATGAGGGTTTTGACACTCCGAGAGTGTGGAATCCCTATTACATTCAGTTCAGGGAAAAAGGAAAAACTCAAATTAGATAAAGTGAGAGAATAACTAAGCTGTAGAAGAGCGAATGAAAAGATGTTATATATAAAAAAAAAAACAAAAATATTAAAATAATTATAGAAACAATAAAAAACAGAAATAATATCTCTAAACACTTAACTAAGCAAATGCAAGAAACAGAATAGAATATATACTCATATTCTGCAGAATTCGCTAGGAAGAAATGTAAATACTATTGGGATAAATGTAAAAAAGTAAGATTAATAATAGAAAATAAATTATTTGTTAATAGAATTCTATATAGTTAATGATTAAGTTGGCTTTTAATTAATTTATTTTTATCATGTGTTTAGATTGTTTATTTTAATTGGTTTACTCTATTAGTTCAGAAGCTCTACATTAAACACACTACAAATTCACTTCCTTAGTAAAGCTTATAAAAGTATATATTATAATATTGTTACCGTAAAGCTCACCGAGTAATGGCAGGAGTTATCAGAGGTCTTTAGCACTATTATATATATAACCTACTATACCGGTGAACATTGCAACGTACGGATTAGAACATTAACCTTTTATCCCATCCTCCACGGAGAGGTCTCTCGGTACCCATCTGATCATTTATCGGTTAAATAATTTTGGTATAGTAGTGTGCTGACTAAGTGTTCACTTCAGTACCTTACCCTATACTATGAGGGTATGGGAAAACGTCCCTATACTCACTGTCTTTACCCCGTCGGCTCGAGCCCCTATAATATATGCCGTGTAATACATATTACATTCATTAGAATAATGAGAAAACTTAAACGTGTTACTACTGCTTCGAAAAATACACAAATAATTTATTTATTTAATATTTAATTCTTATTATTTATCATTATTTACTATAATATATAATTTTCTAATAACTAGCATTAATAAAATATATTTACAAGAATTCCAAAATGTATTTTATCCCTTTTCGCTGTAGCTATTTGTAGTTTTTTAGAGATATGTAATACTTTTTTTTTTTTTTTTTTTTTATACAGTTTCCGATATAAAAATTATTTACCAGGATTTACCAAACTATAGTATTATCTTTCCCTGTAGCTATTTGTAGTTTTTTAACTTATTTGTAAGTATTTATAAATAATCAAAACCTCTAATCACCAAATTGATATTCTCCTTTACACGCTCCATCAAAAACAAGTATATATATTAAATTTTAAATATTTTATTAGTTATATATATATTAAACTAAATATATAGATAGAAATATTAAATTATATATTAAGTATATATATATAAATTATATTATATATATATATATACTTATATATATTACTATCTTATAACATCAGAAAGGGTGTCGCGTGATTTTAATCTAATTATAATTTATATTATTATGTGAGAGAGCGTAATTAATATAATACACTTTTAAGATGTATTTTAATTGAGGCGAACTGGCTATGCAATGGTGAAGAATTTCTTATCTAATTCCGTGTAGCGAAACTGATTTTACAAATACGAGATTTTCCAATCAGGAAAATATTCTTTATATGCTTAATTTCTTGATTTTAATCGTCATGATAATTTAGTAATTATTAGAATAGCGAATCAAAATTTTTTATAAAATGCGCTCTCTTTATAATAGAACTCTTAATAACCAATAAACTATCTTTTCAAAGGTGCTATTTAAGGATTTCCTAGATGTTATATTGATTAAGATAATTAATATCTATTATTATGTAAATATTTAATATATATATTTATATATATTAATATAATAATATAGTATATTAATAAACCTATTTCTGCTATAAGTTGTTCTGTGATTATATCATGCTTAAGCAAAATAATATAGCACAATATATCTTTCAATTTTCTTTTAAAAATTTTAGCTTAATTAAGTTAGTAATATACGTAACGTCTGTCTTTTACCATACAAAGTGCTTATAATATAGAGTATATTTAATATAACCAAAATATTCCTTATAAAATTTTGACATGAAACTGATCTACAATGAAACTAAATTTACAACATTATGTTTCTTTGCTCTGCCTTATAATTATTACTAATAAGTATATCATAATTATATATATATTCATATATATATAATTTACTAGAAATTATATATATATAGCTATATATAATATTAATCATATTATTAAATATTAATTATAATTTAATGCTATAATATATTATTTAGGCTTAGGGCGTGATAATAT